>OENT01000361.1:0-61273 GCA_900239685.1 Rotaria macrura | reverse complement strand
CTATATCTGATTTATTTTCATTTCAAACATGCTCACTATCAAAAGATCAGCAGCAAGATGAAAGTGTTACCCGTAAATTAGCATAATGAAATACAGATCTTTGAAAACAACATTAAATCACAGACTCCGCTATTTGATCTAAGTTGATAGTGATGAAAATTTAATTTATACATTTTTTTAATCCTAGATGTTTGACACATGAATTGAGATAAAAATTTGTCACATAACAAGTTTTGTATTTTGTTTTGATTATGAACATTTTTAAAGCTGAAAGACATAGATGGTATGAAAGTACTCAATGTTTCTCGTTGATTACTAGCCTATTCAACTTTAACTCCTAATGAGCAGACGTGTTCAATACATCTCAATATTTGTTCACAATCTTCACTGATGGATGAAACTGAAAAGATATTTTTAATGTGATACCAATTAGATATTGAAAGTTTTTTTAAAATTCATACTATTATGGTAATCAGAAATAGTTTTCTTAAATATTGATCTTTGAACTCTTATTTTCATTTTATCTTTTACAGATCGACACTTTTATTGTCTCTCAAAAATCCATCAAACAAAAGATCGATGTATTCCATACAAAAAAAAACAATGAAAACTCTACGATAATGTAAAGAACATTATTAAGGGCTTATGTTCGTGTTAATAATACTAATCGAGGAATTAAAATACATGATCTTATTGAGCAATATTTTTCCTATGATTTTCATTTTCTATCATCAGCAACAATTCTTTTAGCAAATAATCATAATTATCTTCGTAATATGAATGAACCTCGATTTGAACGCACGATGGAAGCTGAAAGAAAAATAAACATTGCAGAATCGTACAACACTCAAGAATGCCATGGATAGGAACGAATGATAGTTGAATAGATGGACTTATTTATTGCACACGATGTACGTATAAATAAACGAGTATACACCTAATGACATCCCTGTCAGAGCGGCTTGTTCGTGTGAGTCGCTTATGACTATTTGTTTCAGAGATGCTTGAGACTAGTGATACCACTGGTAGTAATTTCAGTCTTGAACTTCTAAATACGGTGAAAATAAGTTAAAAAACTGAAAATCTGTTTAATATTTATTCCGTCAATGAATAGAGAAGTTGTCATTCAAAAGTTATTTTTCTTGCAGATCTTGAACGGTCCTAGTTGATGAGTCTACAGAAGATAAACCTGATTTTTAAGTTCTGCTTCTTTCCAAAATTACTACAAGCTTTCATGAAGAACTTTTAAGTAATCGAAAACTTCGTAACAAGAGAAAAATTGAAATCGATAGTAGTTAATGCGGTATTTCTCTATCGTTGTGCTAGTTACCTAAAAACCAATTGCAGCTTATAAATATATTTGTTTCAAGTTACCTTGATTACAAAAACAAAAATGTTGTCTCATGATTACGAAAATGATCTCAATATCTCATATATCGAACGAATTTCTCTTTATGTTGAAATTTAAATTTATTTAAATTCGTTCTTTTTTATTCAAAACTTTATGAACTTAAAAAGATGCTCATATAAGTGATCAACGATAAATAATTATATCAGAGCATCATTTTATTTGAACTAATTGATTTACTAGATAGCCATAGTGAATATTTTTAGTACTCACTTATCATTGGTTACATGAACGAACAAAATCAAATGACGAACAAATAAAAATTACAAAAACAAATGTCAAATTTGTTGTGATTTTCATGAAATTTTCAAACGAATCATTCGCATTCATCAACGACATGTTATTTAAACTCGCTATGAAAAACGAAATCATTAATGTCAACAGGAATAATATTCACCTAATAGCTGTTTTTGAAATAATGAAAGCAATAGGCTTTTCAATTAGATTCTATATTTGCAAAAATTTCATCTATGAAAATGTAAACCTTGACGAAATGCAAAATTCGAGTAGTTCTTTTTTTCTTGATTTTCCTACATGGTTCGATGCAGCTCGGCACGCTGATTTCGAATATGACATGTGTGTTTTTCTAAGAGACAACCTCTCCTTGAGTGAAAAATTGACCGTGAGGAGGCTTATTTCGCAGTCATTGGTAGTTTTTTTTCTATAATGTGAAAGTAAATGCCGTATCTCAGCAAAGAAGCTGAGTAATAGGGGAAAATGCTGAGCTCTTATTAGTCCGATATGAGTAATTTAGCGACGGTCAAATAACTTGCTGCTTTTTTTTATGAACAAAGGAACTGCCAATGAGTTATTAACAGAGACGAAATTTCTGAAACGCAAACATATAAGATCTGAATGTTGAACAACTATATTTTTGGAATCAGTTCATCATATAGATGAAGAAAAAGCTTTTTCAAATATACAATGAAATTCGTTAAGAACCCAGTGATGCTTTCCTTTAAATGCACGAGTTTCTTCAAATTATTGAGATTTAAAAAAATGATTTTTTTCTTGATACTATATGTATTGCGATTCAACGCATTGAGCTGCATTGAACCACGTAGAAAAATCAAGAAAAGAAGAACTGCTCGAATTTCACATATCGTCTAGCTTAGCCTACCTAAACATAAATAGATGTTAAATAATGTGAATGATTCATTATAATGTATTGACAAACTTATTTGTTTAGTTTTCATCTGTTGATGTTGTTAAGAATAAATCTACTGTGTATTTGTTGCTTTTTATTTTCATTGAAAACTTTCTCAAAGTATTGCCAAATATGGTTGTATGCTGCTCAGAAGAGTAAACTTCCTAGGTTTGTTTTTCTTTTAGATGAAACATTCATAACTGATACATTAATCAAGGTGCTACAATAAAGGTTAAACATGAAGGTCGAGAACTTTTACCATTTGCAGTAATGTTTATTAATGTATGATTCATGATTTTGTCGTTATGATTTCAATGACTCAGATGTTGACATGTGTATAAGTACGCATTGATATAAACATCTCCTATAGTTACTTTTCTATATTTTCAAAGTATCTTAAGTATTAGATTCCATACTAAATATTTCATAAACGATGATTTCATCAATTGAATACTTACCAGACGAAATCCTGTTAAATATTTGCCACTATCTATCTCAATATGATATTATTATTGCTTTTTATGGTTTAAATAGTCGTCTTAATAGTACGATTTCGCAATTTTCCCGATCGCTTGTTATTACCTATAAAAACCTTTCAACTTATCCAGGAAACTACCAACTACTTTCGATAATTGGGCCATACCTTTATTCACTTACTATCAAACAAGCAGATTTGTCTTCAACCGAAATAAGTCTAGCCTCGAATATTCAAGAATTAACATTAATACATACAACATCTGATGATATTCCAGTAACATTTTCTAGGAAAACACGAATCAACCGGTTCTATATCAATTCTGTTTTTAGACACTGGCAAATTTAACCGATTTGAACATTATCTATGGAGCATCTTCGTCTTCAATCGATATTCTGTTTTCGAATAGTGGCACTCTTCATTCAGTTTACATCGCTTCGATCAAGCCTTTGAATATTCCGACGTTTTATTCTTCAAAATTTTCTAAAGTCAAACAGCTTGCTATAACTCTTCAATCAATTGATGATTTGATTCGTTTGCTTTATATTTGTCCTGAACTTACATGTCTCAGCGTGACACTTAATACCTGCAACTTCGAAGCCATTCAAAGCTATGACAAGTAAGCCGAACTTGCAATATAACTATATTGATTGTCTTTCTGCAGTCTATCAATAACCGAGAGAACCTCATCCATTCTCAGCTTTTCACTTCGAACAATGTACGACATCAATGTTAATTTCGATGAATTGAAAGCAATACTAAAGAATTTGAAATCTAAACCAGAGCACATTGCATTGGAATTCTATACGTTGGATACAGATTGTCTTAAGGGTCAACAATGGGAGATCTATTTGAAAGAGAACTTTCCTCAGTTGAATCGCTTCGAATTCACCATTCTTCTACGAGGAGATGATAATTTTCAACTGAAAACATTCAGAATACCAGACGTTATAAGCACATTTCAAAGTCCATATTGGTCATTAATCACAATGCAGGAAATAACCGGATATTACAATATCATGACTCGGAATCAAACCGTCTGCATTCACACAAAGAGTATCCCAATTGTCAATCGAAGACGCTATTTTCTTAATTGAACTACATTTATTGAAACGATACATTTAAAATAAAAAACAAGAAACAAAAAAGTTATTTCTTTCCATATCGTGCACGACGATTTTGAAACCATATGCGAACTGACGATGCTGGCAACAGTACATGAGAAGCAATTTGTTGTTGTTCATCGGGTGTTGGATATCGATTTTGAGCATAAACCTGATTCAGATACCAGACTTGCCAATCAAATAATTTTCTTCTGGACTACAATAAAAATCAGTGAGTTTAACTCGACAAGAATAGCATCTATAAATACTAACCTTTCGTTCATTGCGCCTGGTAGCATGAGAATACTCTTGACACGACGAACTAAATGAATTCAAAGAGAAATGGCCACTATCATCTAGAACATAAACAATAAAAATTAGCTTAAGTCTGGAGATTACTAGGAATCGAACAGTTGCACAATGAATCCAATTTGACTTACTGCACTTGTTGATTTCCGCTTCGAAGAAAATGATAAAATGAAACAAAAAACAACCTTACCATTCTTTTCAATAGGAACCGAGGGAGAAAACGTAAAAGACGATGCTAATGATTCAATCGAATGAAAATTCACTCGTGGTTTAGATGTTGAGTACGGTGTACTTGTACCGAAGTTTCCTGATGTGGAACTAAATGCAGTAATACCTACTTCGATATTCCAATTGAAAACATCATGAAATATTGTGTTTACCTTGCCGTTGTATTGAATAGATCATTATCACTTATATGGCATTCATTCTGATCATTGTTCATCGTCGTCATATTTTAAACGGTTGACGCGGTGAATTTTGAGATTAAGAGAGCAGTATGTACAAACACGATTATTTCGTCGGTATTTATAGACATATACATAGACTACTATTATCCGATGATTTTTGTTGGTTAGCGATCAATCAATTAGTGATAGTACACGTTCATCTTTTTCTTTCACACTTTAACGACTATAAATCAATTACAAGTATCTCAATCGAATGATTACATTGATATTGACGTCAATTATACATATCTTTTTACAAGTAGATCATTGAATACAATCCAATTTAGATATCAACAGAAAATTGATGACGATACATCGATTGGTGTCTTTTTCTGAAGGACAGAGTTAAGGTATCATTTATTTACATTGTTATGATCGGCGTGTTGGAGTAATTCGTGAATGGAAGAGACAAATGTGTTTGTAATGAGGCAATTTCGATAGCAAGAGAAAAAATAAGCTGGTGTGCCTTGAATACGTTGAAAACAATCATTGAATAATTAAAAAGAAAGTGATTTCTCCTTGATTTATTCAATAGCAAAAATAACTATTTTTTTTGCATCAATATGATGAATTCAAGGTTGCGACTGCTCAGTACGGTTGATAACACATGTACTTGCCTCATTGTGCCATTCAATTTATTCATTTCGTTTTTCAGCAACGTCTTGTTAGTGAGAGAAGGACAAGCAATGTTTCTATTTTTTTCACGTCATAAAAAATATACACTTCGTCTATTATCTATTATTGTTTTTTTTTCTTCGTTGACGAAAAGCCTAAGAAACATTTTAGCGTGTAGACCAGAACGATCATTTGACGACGAGTGATGTAAAAATAACAATATCAACAGAGACTTACTTGTGTATATACACATTAATTGTGTTATAAACGCGAGAGAAGCCCTATCACTTTTATTTGAACAACGAAGATGATGAATATATAATTGATGTGAACATTTTATTTCTTCGCATATTATATCGATAGAAGTCGAGGATACGAAAACAAGAATGGGTACACATATTTCGAAATCAAACTACAATATTTCAAACATATCAAGCTTCCAGTATAAATACCGATTCCCGACCATTCCTCATTCTCAATCATTATCTACATTATTATGTAATAGAAAACCAAATTGTTTTAGTTTTCATGACTTCAATGACAAGCAACGTTTGTGTACGAAGAAAAAAGTTCTCATTCTAGGTTTAGATGGTGCAGGTAAAACCGATCTATTTACACGGTTGATATGTAGTGCGAAAAAATCAACGGATTCCAATACTTTGTCTCAACCAACCATCGGTAAGTAAGAAGCGAAAAAGACAACAGCTCTCCGGAGCATTGCCTCTCTCTTTATCTTAGGATACAATGTTGAAACTATAGAACTTCATAGTCGTCGTCTTTGTCATCGACGTAGTCATAGAATTACGTTGTGGGATTGTGGTGGTCAACCTTCTCTGCGACAATTATGGTCTTATCATTTCTCGAATACTTCTCTTCTTCTTTGGTTAATTAACGTGAATGACCGATCAAGATTAGATACTAATCTTCATTTACTTTCACAAACTCTCGCGAACAAATTACTTCATCGAGTTCCCGTTCTTATTGTTGTATATCAAAGTTCCGTTGGTGTGCAGCAAGATGAAAAAACGATCGATGAAAATAATAATGACAATTTATTAACTAACCTAGAAGTAGCTTTTCATTTTTTAGCTACTCTCAAGGCTTCTCGTGCAAGTATCTTCAAATGGCAAGTTGTTAATGTTAATTTGAATGATAATTCTAATGAGGATCTTAAAAAAATTCGACAATCATTCATAGAACTAATGGAATTATAAAACTAGAACGAAGTCTATTTGTTTTTTTCTAATCTGGTAAAGAACGAACTAGTTCTCGATCGATATCATTGTCATTGTTATATCCAATATTCGTTGCACTTTGATAATATATAGTACTTCCGTGCAAGTTACCATGAATTGAATAACTATTCATATTAGGCATTGCCCATTCTTGATGCTAAAATATTGAATATACATTTGATTGATAGTGTTGGGTTGTGTAGTGAAGAAAAAAATGATTGAAAAAAATTACTTTTAGCCGATTGACTCTAGCTTGTTTAAAAAACAGATGTCTTAATTGCTGGTGTCGTTCTCGAACAGCTTGTATTCGTCTTCCTTCATCTTCAGCTTCTTTTAAGGCAGCAATCTCTTCATATTCTTGGTCTATATGGAAAAAGAAAAACTTCGGTGTTTTCGTTTTTATTTCAAATTATAATCGACTTCTCATGGTTTTTTCTTGATGCACTTTGGTCATAGCTGCCGATAATCTGGCTATAATATGAAAATCGATAATCAATTATAGAAATTTAAATAAATAAATAAATTTATTTAGTTATTTATATTCAAACAAACGTTTGTGCTTTTCATCGTAGAATGGTCGACTTCTTGTACATTGTCTAATTTCTTTGCACACTAATGTAGATTCAACCGGTGGCATTAGTACGACTGAATTCCAAAATTGTTTTGCCAATTTACTTTCATCATCTCGAGATCCATCAAATACAGTTAGAGTGGAATTTTGTCGAGTATCGACTTCATGTATGACTGGAGTTGACAAATCTTTGAATGATAATTTGTGAACATTGTGGTATACACGTGCAGACAACTACTTACTCATTTTGATGTTTAAAAATAACTACCATCTTACAGATGGTTGCCATGGAAAAGACGCAATTAAAGAAGTAAACATTGGTTCGAATGCTCGAAAAATTTGGACAATGTATTCGTTCTTATTTTCGCACTACCAGAGTCATCTATCGAGGCAGTTGTATTCGAAAATATAAAGTTTCTCATTGTATACTGAATTCGACAATGATATGTTAATATGGTCCGTTGATTGATTGAATCACAGTTCAGTTATTAGGATTCTCTGGATTAGAAGTGAAATGCCTATTGTTCAACGGATATAACATTCAGTTATTTTATCATATCACATCCATCGGACGAGTTTGAATATGAAATAATGAAAGTTAGTTTTACATTTCACCGCACGAGAAATTATCAAAGAAAATTATGAATGAAACGTCAGTGAGTACCTCATTCCATGCATGTATTTAGTGAACAAGTAAGTAAATAACAAAAAAGATTGTTGTATATCAATATCATAATAAAAAGATCTATAGTCTATTGATTTTAACAGATAATTGATTGTTTTACACAGATTTTAGATACACAGAATAGAAATTTGAACTTTCTTTTTAATGAGACATACATAAATCTAGCAGCATTTTGCATTTGTAACTAGTCAATGTTTATCATATGATATCTATGCAATGTTTATGAAAGATATTATCCAGACTTGATATGTGTTTATATATTTTCCGAACACTTCTGGTATATATATATATATATATTCTGATTAGTAGTTAACTAGCCTCGCCCGATCTTCTCTAGATAGAGATAAGCAAAGAAGAAAGTTGTTTGGAATATTTTACGATCGATTGCTACGTTTTTATCTTCTTCAATTATCTGCATAGAATAATGCTTTGGTCAACTTGGTCATCGCTCGTAATCTTCGTTTTTCTTAGCATCATAGCTCATAGTCATACTCAATTCGTTCAAAATTTAAAAACTAGAATAAAGAATGTTATGAAAGGAAAACTAGGCGCTACGAAAAATCGTTACAATCATGAAGAAATGCTGTTATTTCCTAATATTGGATTTCAACGTAAAGATGGTAATTGGCGTCTAAATCTTCATGGTTGGCGTTTTCAAACATCAAGTCGAAATAAATTCTTCGGTGAATCATCTTCAACGGTAGCTGAACGTATCGCACGTTTACTTGCAACACCAGAACAGATTGTTTATTATAACGATACATTTCAACGTGATCGTATTAAACCATTTATGGTTCGAGGTAAAACAGATGAAGAAATTCTTATTATCATTGGAGACAAGCATAATTTTACCACCAAAACCGATCAACACGGACAATTTCGTACATCCGTCATTATGCCAAATATCGATGTGCAAGAATTAAAAAGTCGATTACAAATGGGTTCCGTTATAACGTATAGAGCAGTTGGAGATAACGGTGATTCATGGGAAGGAAAAATTCATTTACTAGAACGACGTGGCATATCTTTCATATCTGATATTGACGATACAATTAAAATTAGTGAAGTATTAGATAAAATTCGATTAGCAGCTAATATATTCATTCATAGCTTTCGTGTCGTAGAAGGTCAGTTCATATATATTATTTATATCTATGATGCCATAGATTAAATTGAATACAAAGATAATTTCATGGCACGACTCTATGTGACTTTCTAGGAATGCCAGAAGTATATCGTGCATGGAAAAATAAATATGACAATTCTTCATTTCATTATCTGAGTGCAATGCCAGATCAACTGTACGTTGTGACGAAAGAATTTGTCGATGATTACAAGTTTCCTGATGGTACTTTTCATATGCGGTATGTATTAGTAATTTCTTGAGCTATCAATTACCATCTACTCTTCTATATTTGACAGTCATTTTCATTGGTCTTCCATGTCAATCTATAATTTTGTTCATTCCTATGGTATGGGTGAATTCATTTCTTTTCTTTCTTGCATTTTTATCCACAATTGCTTGTATATAGATACAAAAATGCACAAAATTAATCATTTACGTTATTTTATTTTTAATTCTTTACGAACACTAGTATTAATTGGAGATTCAGGTGAACGTGATCCAGAAGTTTATGGATTTATCGCTCGAAAATATCCTAAACGAGTACATAAAATATTTATTCGAGCTGTCAAAGGTGAAACACAAGATAATCATCGATTTATGGAAGCATTTAAAGATATACCAAGAGAAAAATGGCTTATATTTACTGATCCGATCGATGAACTACCTAAAGATTTAAAGATTAAATAATCAGTAGTTAAATCATTGAACAAAATGCTGAATATGATATTCGATGTAATCATCTTCAACCAACACTTGAACTTTTGTGACCTAATCATGCTTAGAATATGACAATATATATATATGCAGATCCTTTTTTTTCCAACAAGAATAATTTTCTCATTACTTGTACATAAATTCTATTGTCTGTTTCTTTATGTTATGAATCAGACATCTGAATAGGTTTACGCTTGACAAGAGAACATGACAAATACGGATGTTGGTTTCATCGAGTGCTAATCATATAACTACTTGTATAAAGTTAAAAAATCATCCAAGACTATAACTACTATAATAAAAACCATGATGAATTATCAATGTAGTAGAATGATGTGCAGCATAAAATTCGAAAAACAACTTAATTTCTCTAAGAAATTAACTAGATGAACAAGACAAAGATTTGATGTGTAACATAGTCTTTATATGTTTTAGGAGTAGATGAGTCGAATGAAAATTCTTATTCATTGGTGTTAATCAACTAGATAAAATTGTGAATACTAGTATTCGTCCCGAATTCTCTTCGTCGCTCCAAACTATTTCATACTCATTTCGGAAGGTTGAATTTTTCAATCGTTTTAATAGTTTGACGAGGAAGATCCCTAGTCATCTGCAACGTATTGAATGTCGATGAAGAGACATTGCTTGTTTTTCTAGTGCTAGATTGCATTTTCTATTGAAATTTAAAATGCATCGAGACATTAAAGTAGTATTCTTACTACAGCATATGTTCTGTGTTCTTGTTCATATTGGATCTTATTCGATCATGCCAATATTGCTTTCCAAATAAGGTGGGTCAGTATTTCCATAAAGACAAAAATCGAAAGCACTGATGAAGAAATAGAATAATTCAGTAAACCCTACGATAGTTATTATTGGGTGTCAATCATTACTATTTCTACAGTTGTTGAGGTCCATGATGATCATTAGTTCGTCGTACTGGCATCTTTTTCTATTAATATTTAGACAAAACATACTTTTTATTTTAAGATACATGTTGTGTTATTGAACTTCGTATCTCAATATTGGAAAGAGAAAAGACCATGCATTATTACCTAAACGTCACTTTTAAAAAACTGGAATCGATCTGCAAGAAATATAAGTTGCATAAAATGATTGGAGTTATCATTTTCAAATCCGATGAAGTAGACAGGATCCAGGTTAGGATTGTGTGATAGTTCGTCCTTTCGGTTGTTTTATCAACTATTAAGATAATCAATAGAGCGATAGCTTAGTTGTTAGGATTTTTATTTTGAAAAATGATAAACTTTACTAATCAGCATTCAAGTGTGTGTACTTTATTCAAACTAATTTAGATACGTTTTTAGAAAACGGTGCATAGATAAAGTGATGGTCTTGTTGTTCTTACTTTCAATACTCGTACTTGTGTACAATGTTCATTATGCCGCATTCACCCAATCAAAACATTTTCCAACACATTTCCACATTGCATTAGAATCTGCTTCATCAGAGCATGTGCAGACACATGTTAATGCCAATTTGAATAGCATTGTCGTAATTTGTTCCTGCAATTGATTTTTTTCCGAATTGCCATTGTCGTCAGTTTTTTCCTTATCTTCGACTGATGTTTGTTCATTCGGCGGAACAGTATCCTCTCGTTTCAACGATTCAATTAGTGATTTTCGTTGGTACCGACTGCCCATGTTAGCCACATTTCTATTGATGAGAGTTCGAACATCATCTAGTAGTTGCTGATCGTAAGACTCTCGGCGTTTACTGACGTATGCTGCTTCAATTGACAGCCGATTTACAAAGATCAACATCCTGTCTACGTAGAGGACCGTACGCATTTTAGTTTCCGTTTGAATTAATTGAATAAGTTTATGAAAGTATTAAATTGATTGCTGCCTATGAAACGATGATTTTCACTTGTGTTCACAGCGGAAAACCATAGACTGAAAATATATTGGTTGATGTTTTTTTGTTCATTGGATTTCTATGCGATATTTTTCTGCTTGTTGATCTTTTTTTCGAAATGATTCATCCGATATTAATCAAGTACGATGAAAAATCAGAGCCCTGTCCGATTTTTATTGCTTGAGTTGCTTGAAAAATACAGGTAGAAAAGTAATTCGATTTATCAAACAAGGGCCTGCATGTCGCAAACAAAAAAAATATGAATCTCGATGATCAGAACGAAAACTATAGATAGTAAATGTTCGATGGTTCATACTTGTTTGAACGAGTGATTATTGAAAGCAACTATAAAAGCTGTGTCGGGAAGGAAATCTTTGAAGATTAAACAAGCCTAAGACAACGGTATCGTCCATTAAAAACATTTTCGCTTCACAAGATCATTTGAAATGTACGTGTGTACATCGACCTTTTCTCTCTTCCATCTATTAGCTATTTCACAAATTGTTAAAATGACGGCCACCCTATGTGAGCTACACTTTGCATTCTAAGTATTGTTGAGTAAAAGCGATTAAAAAAAATGACAGTTGTTTAAATTTGAGTATTGTATAAAAGATTATAACAAGTCTGATCTTCACAGAAAGTAGTATGTCTCTCCCGCGCTCTTATTGATTTATTTTTGTTCCTTAGACCTTAGTTCATTTCACTTGGTACACTGTTGAAACATGTTCGTTTGCTTGGTCACTACAAAGATAAAAGATTGGCTCTGTCGTCTCTCGTTGTAGTGTAGCACGATTGTTACTCAAAATTCCTTTTCTCTTTCATATAGTGGATGAACTTTAGATGTCACAAATGCAGTTTTTCAATAGCAGATTTACCATGCTGGTCGTATTGGTTTAATACTTTTAGTCACATTCATCAGTTACGTATGCAAGCTTTAACTTGATCGTTAGTCCATGAGATTTATTTGTGCCTTGGATAAGTTATTTTGATCGGTAAGTATTAGTTTTTAACGGCAGTGTGTTTCGTGACCCATGGTTTGTGATCATTTTTGTGTTGAATATTCAACATTGTGTCAATTTTACTAAAGATGATTTGATGACTTTCTCATCGACTTGTGCCACAGTTAAACGGTTCTAGTGTTTGGATGAATGCATCCTTCTGATGTATGTTAATGACGCATTGTTTTTATTGCCCACGAATTACTATAGACCTGACTAGGAAAAATTCATCAAATTTTTTCAATCAATGTTTACGGCATAACATAAAACTCATGAACGATTGATAGTTCGTCTGAAAAGTAAATCTGCTTGCTTTTACATCGTTGTCACGATGAACAATGAAGCCATTTATGAAGTGAATAAGATCTTACATTTTCTGAGAATCTTACAGCGTTCGTTCAATGGGATGTTGTTAACAACCGTTTTGAATGCCCTAATTTTGTTCTAGAAACATATTCATCTACATCTGAGGATGAAATACATGTTAAATATAATGCACCTGTTTAGAGTCACTAGTGGCGTTGAACATTCAGTTTATTCATATTATTCTTATGGAACTTCTCCTAAAAGTTTATGCTGAATTCGAGTGATAATTCTATCGCGAGTCAGTTAGATTTCATGTTCGTACGGATATCGAAATCATCAAACAACAATTATTATCGTTTCCCTATAATAGGTTTGTTTACACAAATGACACTGATTGCATCAGAAGACTAAATGCAATACAGTAAAATAAAGAATATATGTGAACCTTTCTCGAATAACAAAGTATGAATAAAGAGTGGACTCTTGTTTTTATTGTTGAACACTGCAGGGTATTAAGTAGTGCTTGGTATGTATTAGGTCTTATGACAGTTTGAAATGAAGTTTAGAGATTGACTTATCAATGTGCGATTGAAAAATATACTCACTCATATTCATGGATTGCGAAGAAGTACATTGTCGTATGTATGCATTTCTAGCAATACCACATTGATCATCAGGTATAGAAATGAATTGATTCCTATCGTTGAGACTGTTAAGAACAAAAACAGTATGGCTATAATTGCTTCGATGTTTGTATATAAATTAGTTGTATTACTGTGATTCGTCGGAAAACAATGATCAATGTTTTTAATGTGTTTCATCAGGACATATTCTTTGAAAGGTAGATTTAGCAAAGATAATCCAATATCACATTCTGGAAATGTTTGAAAAACCGTTTTACATATTTACGCTAGAATTGTTGCTTATCTTTCGAGGATCGTATTTTCATCACATCGTCTTTTCGATATCGTTATTTAACCATAAACGCCAACTCTCGACTGTATAAAAAAGAAGACGTGTAGTCTGTGTTTATATTTATTTAGTAAAATATGGAAATATATAATACATAAAAAGTTGCTTTTCATAGCAAGAAAACAATCAATTCAGCATTGTCCTTGGATATTTGCAAGGGTCTGTCGGTAGCTGCATAGATTAGGATGTTTTTCAGGTAAATTATGTTCAGCAATTTCGATGGCTAGTTTTGCATGTTCTTTTGCTAAAACACAGTCTTGTGTGATGCTGTAGATTTGAGCCAAGCTATGATGTATTACAGCTAAATCAAGATGCTGCTGTGAAAGCAACATTTCACGAATTTTCAATGCCTTCTCATAATACTGCACTGCAGATTGGTAGTCTCTCATCTCTCGAAAGGTTTCCCCGAGACTGTGATATGTCGTTGCTTTATCTAGTTCATTACATGTCACATTTTCTTGAATGTCGAGAGCTCTCCGATGAAAGGAAACAGATGTTTCGTATTGACAAAGCAGTCGATATATATCAGCGATGCTACTGTACGCAGTGGCTAGATCGGGATGTTGTGGAGGTAGCGTCTGTTCACGGATTTCAAGTGATTTTTGATAAAACTTCAATGCACCTGTGAAATCATTCATACTTTGATATACTCGTCCTAAACAATGGTATGGGAAAGAATAAATCGACTTGTCATCTTCTAGCGATGCATCCTGAAATTCCAGACAACGTTGAAGATATGATAGCGCCCCTGTGTTATTTCCCATGTTATGATACAGAGCGCCAATATTGTAGTAACCTAAAATACGATCACGATGATTAATCGAAGGAAGTTGTTCTTGAATCTCAATTGATTTTTCAAAACATGAAATAGCTGCTGAATAGTCATTCATACCACAGTGAACATTGCCCATATTCATATACGCAGCAGCGATATCCGGATGATTGAATGGAAAGTATTTCTTTTTAATTTCCATTGCTTTCACATAAAATGAAAGTGCCTTCGCATGATTACCCACGGTCAAGTATACATTGGCGATGTTGTTGTAAGAGGAAGATAATTCTGGATCGTTCGGAGAGAGATATTTTATTTTCATTTCAAGTGCCTGTTCACAACATGAAAGCGCTTTCAAATAATCCCCCATGCTTCTGTAGACCTCTCCAATATTGTCATACGACGTAGCCGTGTCTGGATGATTTTGAGGCAGCGATTTTTTCTGTATGTCAATTGTTTTGTCATAATATTCTATTGATTTCTTAAAATCACCCATTGTATTATACACCATAGCTATGCATTTATACGACGTCGCTAAGTCAGGATGGTAAATTGGCAGTGATTTTTTCTGGATCTCAACTGTTTTTTCGTAAAATGAAAGAGCTTTCATATAATCTGACATATTGAAATGTATCAAACCGATGTTGTTGTACGTAGAAGTCAAATTATGATGATTGGGTGGAAGCAATAGTTGCTCTTTTTCTAGAGCTTTTTCGTAAAATGTTAGTGCTTTGGGATAATCACCTATGGTTGCATATACTAAACCGATATTATTATAAGAAGAAGCCAAATCTGTATCGTTCGGAGGAACATCCTGTTGGAAGACTTCAACGGCTTTCTCATAGAATGAGATCGCATCTTGATATTCGCCTTGTCCAAACACAGCCAATCCGAGCATGTAATAGTAATGAGCATTCCATTTCTCATCAGTAGTTGTTTGAATTAATGTTTTATAGAGGTCTGCTGCTTTATCGTATTTACTGAGTTTAATCAACAGTTGTCCTAAACGGGTCCACCCTGTTGAGCCTGTATTGTCTGCTCGCAGACTATTGATAAGTGCAGCAAACTGTGGATCACTGTCACTGCTGACAAGTGTCAGATATACTTGCCACAAGCCTTGATTATGGTAGTCGATTTCTTTGATTTCACCAATACGAAAGACACTATTCGTTGAGAATAGTATTTCTCGTTCGGCTTGAAAGCAACTGACTTGATCGATAAGGGCGAACGGAGTAGTGGTGGACAATGTCGTTGTTGGATCGATGCGCAAGATAAACATTACGGGAACTTTTTCAGGTTTATCACGTACACGTTCAACAAATTCCAAGGCAACCGTTGGTGCTTGACTAGTAGAAAGAAAATTATTGAATGATATTAACCCACCTCTAGAGGTCTTCAGCTTGTCGAAATCTTCTTTGGACAAACCCTGTCCACGATAGACGAAAAATGGGCTCGTAGAGTTCTGCCCATGCAATTGTTGCTTTTTATGAAGTTGCACGATGTGTTGATGGAGATCATGAATGAAGAAGCCCATCTTCAAAAGAGTGTCCACTTCGAGATGACCTAATGCTCGATTGAGTGTTCGATAGAGAAAAGAGCATTCGAATGTGTACCACCAGATGGGTGTATGATCGCGATAGTCATGTTCGAATTGTTCGATCTTATTCAACTCAGCTGCGTTGTTGACGCATCGACTACGAGAGAAGCTCACGAACTCTTCGATGTATTGTGAGTCATCAAAGTTTATTTCTAGTAAAATCTCTTTTAGTAGCTGGGTATACAAAAATGTTGGATCAAGTTGAATAAGATCTTGATGCGATGGTATTTCATCAGTTGATATAAAGCTCATGGATACAGAATTCTGATCAATTAAATATGCTGCTTGTCGTAGACTATCACATATAAGATCTATTCGAGTGAAAACACCCTTCACTTTGAACCATTCAGTTATCCGATGTTCACGGTGAGCCGTATTCTGATCAAAGACGAAGATGGAATCTAATTGAGTTAATTCGTGTACGAGTGGAACAAAAGATTGAACCAAGTCACTAGAGACAATCATGAAGATCTTCGCATCCTGAATTTCTGTGAGATATTTGGCACATTCATCACTGTCGGTGTATACATTGATGGTATTAACAATACATTGTAGTTTAGCAAGTGAATCAAAAGTATCTGATTGCGATTCATCGATGTTAGGATCCAACCATACTAGTAAATAATTTTCCATGAGACATCGCCTATTATTAGACTGCGACAGTAATCTATCAGTGGTCGCATGCTACAAAAAAGAAAATTGCCACAATAGTGCATTCATACATATATATAGTGTGAAAGTCTGCAAAATTTTCGTCAAAGTTTCAGTAGGCGTTGCATAGCACATACTATTTAGCTATTTCATCTTGAAAGCTCATGAGACATATTTATCATTTACTAGAAATAAATGAATTCTAAACGTGCCCATATCTATTTTGAGTGATTATTGTTTCAAATAAATTAATTACCTACGTTCTCGATATAGTAAGTTCACAGAATTCAGACATACTCAACAAAACTTTAGCATTGTTTAGATAAAACGCAGCCCAGCAATTACAATCGAAGCAGCTCTGGTTCTGAATAATTTTAGATTATGATCATTTTTTAAATGCTTTCGGCTAGAAAAAAATCAGAGAAAACTGATCTTGCAAGGTGATGGTGTCATGCAGTTTATATGCATACTATGAACATTGAGACGGCGATAGAGATGATTTCAATGTGAATTAGCTGCTCAAAAGCAACGGATTTGAATCAATACATAATTTTATGAAATGTTCAAAACCATACTGTGTAAGGTTTCTCTCAGTTTTCATTTTGCAGCATTTATAGCTGATCGAGGATTGAATCATAAAACAATGGAACCGAGAATCTGCCCCTTCCCATTTAAAAATTCCCCTTCGAAATCCAGAATATAATATCGTAGCACGAATTCAATCACTTCAAACCAATTCACACAAAATTCTTGATTTTTGTATGTGAGACGAGCGCATTTTCAGGAATGATTGTCTAATCTTAAAATGTCTAACAACTTAACTTTGGTGTAGAATACGTAAAGGACAGTTTATGCATAATCTAATGAAGAACATCTAAATAACGAATAATCAACAACGATCGAAATCGATTAAGTTCTTGTCATCAAGATTTTTGCAATTTATTCAGAAATTCTCAAAACTAAGCATTTATTTTAAGACATCGACTTAAGATATTCAGTTTTAATTCCATCAAAAGTGCGTTGATGCCTCAATAGTATTATTCTCTCATTGTTGTCTAAATCAATCATTGCGTTTCTGATCCCACCATCCATACGTTATGCTTAAACTCTCAGATAGGTCTATTTGAAAACGCTTAGTTTCTACTATAGCAAGTAAAATCTGCTTCGACCTGAAATCATGCACAGTCTATTCAGTAATCTGTTGTGTGAGCTACGTTTTCATGTAGTTTTTGCAATCGACATCTTCGAATCGAGTTTTAGTATGCATTCCTGTGAACGTTTATCAGAAATCTCACATTTATACTTACAGTGATCTCTTGCGATATGGACTTATCTTTGATCTTTCCGCCTCTGGTAGTATTTTTCGTTAATTTTTGTTCATTACTATCCATACTGTGTTTAACTAATAAATTGAAGTAATTATGTCTTCAATACTAAACGAAATAATAATACGACTATCACCATTTATTTTGCATGTGACTCTATATAGGTTTCGTTACATTTTTTTCTATTGCTTAAATAACAACATCTATTTTTCGTCGAAGCATTAATGTACGGATAAAAAGTGACGATGAGAAAGCATTCATGCACAACACAGAAGAAAGAAACGAAAAGTACAAAAAATCTACCGCATTTTTGTAAAGTAATCGCATGTATTATAGTCATGAATCAATTTACAAGTCATGCTACTCTGTATTTTATGAGACAATTAGAACAACTTCTGAAACTATAATGTTAAGTGTAAATGACAGTGTGCTGTATACGTCAGGATAGGGCTAGAATTTTACCACCTATTTAGCTCAAATTTGAGATCACACGAAGGGTTTAAGAGACATTGTGCATCTGGTTGAACGATGAAGCCATATAAATAGCTAGTTACATATTCAACCATGGTCAGACCCATCTCCACCTACTCTTACCCTTATAGTGGTTGCATAAATCTAGAGGCTTTACATTCTTTCGTTCTTTCTTTTTTTATTATAAAGAGCAATAAAGACAAATCAATATCGTTATTTCAAAAGACATGTGTACAATTCAAATAATATCTAGTTTATTTATAGGTTTGTCTAGAAAACAAAATGACAAGGGTTACTATTGAAAATTTTGAAATTATAAATCGCTATGTGTACTTCCCTTGACAGTCTACTAAATTAGTATAGTAATACAAAATCAGACATACACGTCTGTCAATAGTTTAGTGTGCTCAATAAAAGATGTCTAAATAACAGCCGAGTGACATAGTCCGAAATTTGGAAATTCACAAACGTCTTCCGCAGAAGATACGACATATTCAAAGAAAGATGGGGGTTCATCTTCAAACTTGATAATATATGACACTGTTTATTTTAACGATAGAGATGGAGCATCAACACAAGAATCGCGCTAGATTCCAATGCATATTGGTGCTAGGTTTTTAAAACTTTTGTAAAATCAAGCAGACGTGTTCGAAAACTTCTTCCATTATAAACTTCACAATAAAAAAGAGTATCACAGTGCATTCTACTTTACTTCAAGTATGAATGACTTCGGAAGCTTTCCCTCATTCTGCGTGCATGTAGACATCTGAATTGATAGCTTATTGAATGCATTCTCATATGTAAAGTAATGGCACTCATAGAAGTTCACAGAAAATAGAAATATGTTGAAAATCGGCCTATTTGGGCATGAGTAGAACAAAATAAGGTCACCGAATTCTTTTGAATCCATTCAAAATAGACAGATTCTTAGGTAAGCTCTTCTCTTGGGACATTCATCCTACACGTAGACTAATATGCATGATTCTGGCTTGCTACCGCCAGAAAAAAAGAAAACGGCAGTAGAGACCTGCAGCCCTACCCTAACCTATACCCTACCCTAGGATAGGGTAGGGCTAGGGTACGACTCTCGTAGGGTAGGGCTAGGGTACGACTCTCGTAGGGTAGGGTAGGGCTAGGGTACGAAAAAAAATTGTAGGGTAGGGTAGGGTAACGAAATTCATACCCTTGCAGTACTCTAAACGGCAGTTCTTATTCCTTGAAAATTTGCAAAGTGATCACACTTCTTCTTCGGCTATGTTCAATGAAAAATCCTTTCTTGGAGATATGCTTCCGTCTGTTGTTCTTGCTTAGGTGAATTCAAAGCGAAACTGATACCAATATCCAACTGAATTGAAAACATGTTTGTCTGCTATCAGCTTCAAAAATCAAAATCTAATAAAAATTACACTAAATGCTAATCCAATACGACAACAGCATCTCAACTAAGAATCACCAAACTTGACTCTGTTGGATTTGGGTCTTAATTGAACTTTCTTCGTTTCATTCTATCTTTACTAACTACAGAACATATGTAACAACCAGAGATCCGCGAGTCAATCAAAAAAGCGACTCGTCACCGCCTCGTCATGCGGGCGAGTTGCTCATTGTTGCCTCGCCTTCTCAGACTCCGACTCGTCACCGCCTCGCCTCGCCTCGCCTAGAGTTAATAATAAAATAGTTATTTTTAGGTATTTTTTCAACCCCCCATAACAATCACTATCTTTTTATTTTATACAATCAAATAAAGAACATTTTATACATTTAAATTAGTTAAAAGAACAAACATATTAATGATAATCAAATAAATAAAGATCGTTCATTTTTTTACTGAGCGTACAAGCAATGCTCTGAAAACTACATCCGTGCAATAGTGTTGGACTAGACTGAATAATTAAATATACGTGAATCCGGAGTGTGCTAAAGATCATCTAGCAAAAAGAAAACTGCATAGGTGCACAGGATTTTGATCAAATGAACTAATCTTTTTTTCTGATGGTAGAGATACTTCAAAGTTTTTATTCATCATTAAAAGGTTTAATAGCATCAATTAGACTTATTATCACTAATTTAAAAGATAAAAATTCACATATATATGCAAAAGATAAACTATAAATTTGGAGTTTCTATAATCGGATGCAAATTCCCTGTTCTTAGATTTTCAAAATTATGTAATACTTTATTTGAATCCTTGAGTTTTCTCTATTTTATCTAACTTCGCACAATTCTTTAAAACCTGTTTGCACTGAAAAGATCTGAAAACACCAGTGACTTTAGTTGAAGTTTGATAAAGTACTCCTCTGGGCAATGAACAAATTAGCAACGCTATTCCAGAACTTACTGAAGAATCATATTTTTAGAGGTCTTATTTGCTGATCATTTTGGTCAACAGATGTTTCATGTTCATCAAGAAAATGTGTTTCCTGAGTCAAAATACTGGAGAACAGCAAATAGTGTTGGTCAAAGCAAACGACATTTTCTAGTACTATGACTCAGATANTTTTTAACCAAAATGATCAGTATAAAAATCTCTAAAAAATGGAATTTGCGAATAAACTTTGCGATACATTTCTATTTTTTGTGGTTGACGACTGATACAAGTGTGTTGGAAAAGGTCAAACTTCGTGTTCAAGTAGATGATGATAGCTTTCAAGTGTGTTAATAAGCGGCTACCACTTGAATAGAAGCTTGGAAGTATCCTCTACCGTCACGAAAAATATCAGATAATTTGTTCATCACTCTGTAGAGATGTACAGTTTTCTATGTTAAGCTGATCGTTGTGACACCCTGCACACTAAGTTATTGCCCCGATCTGATGAACTTCACTGCAAATTGAAACGCTTATAAAGAGCTGCATTAAAGCGAAAGATATCCTTAAAGATTTGCCATTTATTCATCAAAAATAACATTCTAAGTATAGGCGAGTCGACTCGGCGATTTAAAAAGTCAACTCGTGCTCGCCGCGGTTTAGAAAATACCGACTCGCCTCGCCTCGTGGCGGTGCGAGGCGAGGCGAGTAAACTCGGCGATTTTCGGATCTCTGGTAACAACACATCAGTTACCATAGGAAGAAACCATATACTCGAATGGACTTGTGAAAAATTGATAGGCAAGGAGAAGCATCATTACAAAACGCTTTTGTCAGCTCTGTCTATTAGATAAAATTTCCTCTAAAACATATAGTTCTCTTCGATCATTAAACATGGTTCGCGGCATCATAGGACATGCATGTACCAACATGTTTTTAAATAAAAATCTGCATTCATCCGTATACGTTTGCTCTAATCGATTTTCGAACACTAGTATTTAATAACAGCACCAGCATTTCAGCTCAGAATAGACTCATAATTGGTAGAGGTCATTCTAACCCACACAGAATGTTCTCTTTATAGAGCTATCAAATTCTGCGAGGGGGGGGGGCTCCATCTACCCCTGGCATCACCAATACGAAGATTGTTGTCTAAATGCGTTCAAGAAAGTCAGTGATGCATGCATTTAGAACTTCATTTCTGTCACAGATCAAATTCAACGATGTATGAAAGCGCCGACATTGGAAGGTTAAACAATACATCTGGCTTCATATTGAAAATACGCTTCTTGCTGACATTAACAGTGTAGTCTTCTTGTTACAAAAAGCTAATTTGAATTACCTTTTCTGTTACATTGTGCAAGAAAGCCTAAACTAAAAGTTCAAGTAGGACACGATTAATAAATTCAAGGAATAAAAACCATGCGACAAGTTTTTGAAAACAGAGTTTTTCCGATGCGCTTATCTTTTCTCAGTGGTTCTTGTTTGGCTCCATTACGATTCGGAGGTACGCAGATGAAAAATTAGCATTCACATATAATTTTAACTCATCAGCGAAAAACTCCCTGAGTGACTGCAGTAAAATAGAGAAGCATTGAGAAGTGCTTTAATTCGCAGCCTATAATCAGACTTTGAATCTAGGGATCAATTGAACTCGAATTGAAGAAACTGGCGAACAATCTTAAGTCGCTTCTAAAATTTGAAATCTTTCAGTTTCAGCAAGCTACTTGTGGTATTGAGATTTTAGAAGTTATCATTTTGAGAAGTGCTGGAATTTTTCAAGGATAAGAGCAAAAAACAGTGTCAGTATGGAAGAATAATTATTTTATTGAAGAAAAATAAATAATGTTATGTAATGTAGTATAAGCAAAACAATTAGTTCTTAGCATCTTATGAACATGGTGGTGGTCCTCTTTTCACGTTTGCCGCAAATTGGCCGATATAATTGCCCGGGGGCCAGTAATTTGCGGTGACGTAGCATGTCTTCTTTGTACTTGTACAAGCAATGCCGATGCCAAACTGAGTGGTGGAAATCCAGACTAGCTGTGTGAAATGGCCTGTTCCTGAAGTAAAACCAGGCGAAGTCCAATTGTATGCACTCACTTCATTATACCATGCATTCACCGGACTAGAACCTATTCAAAAATGAAACATTGCGTCAGTAATGAATTCGAAAATAAAAACCATCATCTACCATTTATCGTCGTGATGTTGATCACTCCAGAGGACATAGTAGCCCATAGGTTCTCTCCATAGCCATTTCCACTGTGAACGAAAGTGTTGGTAGCAGCAAGTTTTTCTGAATAATTTTGAGCAATACTATTAAGTGTTGCATTCAGAATCAAAGCTGGTGCACAGTGATACGCTCGATGAATATTGGTTTGAGTGAGGGACTGTGTTTGAAAAACGCTGAAGCAGGAAACAGATGGAGTACTCGTTGCAGCTGTGCTTGTTGTTGCTGGAGCCCGTTGCGATGTTGAAAGTGACTGTTTTATTGTGGTTCGTGTCGATGCTGTCGTTAGACCAATAGTTGGCGGAGCCGATCGTGTTGCTGCGGCTGTTGTTGGTCTATTCGTACCCGACGGTCGTGTGTCCATCTTCATTGTTGACGTTGCTTTTGTTGTATCCTTTGTTGTCGGTATTTCTACACATCCGCTTACCATTTGTACTTGAAGATCAGAAAAACGAACATTTCTAGTTTAAGCCAGAAAGACAAATAAGATTGTAAACTCACCATTGGTATGATGCAGCGAGCTTAAAAACAAAGCAGCTGCAGTAATCAGCATGGTCACTGATGTTTGTATCATTTTGATTCAAGAAAATGATTTTTCAGGTTGATGTAGTGGTTTACAGCACGTGTTTCGAAATTATGTTCGGCTACGTTTGATCCTGTGATGTTTTTTAACTAGAAGTGTCTGTAACAAGAAGCCAATAAGAATCTTGAAGAAAGTGAATTATTACTCTTTTGTTTATGTGAATCAAAGAGGTAAAATAATTATCAGGGAGCAGAGACGGGCGATGGATTACTCTTTCAAAATCTTGCTTTACTTGAAAAATCTTACCTTCATATACTCATAGATAATCCATACTTGTGTGCATTTCATCATTCATTAAGCAATACGTCTGTCTATTAGACTCATGTATTATGCAGTTGTCTGTCTGTTCTGAGTCTCATGAAAGAAACTATTCGGCTTTCTATCTGCACTTCTTGATTTAAAAAGTAATTTAAGTCAATACATCGATGTGAACCCGAGATTATTTTTTCGATCGAACTAATTAGATGAATCATCTTGAAACTTGGTTACTGCACGTGACCACTCAATTATCAGCCTGATTCGATTCTTCTCAGTACTTTATTGAACCACAGTGGTTTATAAGAATCTCAAAATTTTGAGTAAAGGTTTTCAAACTGGCTGCTGTTCATGTAGAATCAGAGACAGATAAATGAAAACTTGGAAGAAAATTCTTCTTATTCTAATTGTGAGTCCGACCAAGTATCATGAATATTGTGCTATATCGACATTTCAACTTGGAATCTTGTTTAAAGTATTTGTGTTCATTATAGTTTTCATATACCGTTATTTCTTTATTTAACTTATCTACACATATTCCTTCCAATTTCTAGTGCGTATAAACCAGTCTCCAAAGTAAACATTCAATGCATCACATACGTACATATATATATATGATTGATGTACATATATGAGCATTCATTTTGTACGGACAAGTTTTGTTCTTCTGCAATTCTCTTTCTCATTGGGTCCTTGATCTCTACAGAAACTTTTTCTATTAGTTTTTGCTTATTACTCATGTATAAATATGCCTAGTATTTAGTTTAACTTCAAACTTTATCATACAATGTCAATATTTGACAGGTATGACAAGAAAGTTTTGATTAGAACGTTGTAGCATGAGTCGCTAGCTTATTTCACTATTTGCTTCTTTCATTATTGATTAACAGTTATGTTTCGAATAGAAGTGAAAAAAACATATAGCATCTACAGAGCCCTCTCGAGTATACCTACAATCTGGGAGAGAAATGATTTGCAAGAATATCAATCCGTGTTTAATATTCTTTCTGCACGTGAACTTGATATGAAGAGAATACTCTAGCAGATTGTTTGAGCCGGATTTCCTTAAATATATATCTCTAAAAGTTTATCTGAATCTTTTTCTATAACGGAAGGACGAATGTCGAATCGAATCACAGTATAAAAAATTTAAAGCACACGGTTCACTTTCAAAATTTTAACAAAATGTCCATCAAGAATTTATTTACGAGTGTTTAACTTGATCATGTTGAAACACTTTCATTAGCACTAAGAAGTAAATCTACATCTCTTCATTACAACATCCCATTTCTCAGAGTTTTATGCATTTATTTTGAAGAAAATTAGAAGATATAATTTCATGTAGTTTCTTAGGCGAATATGCAGACGCTTTTACTATTCGACGCCATTTCATTAGACTGTTCACTCGTAGTCGTTAGATAGCTATGTAAGAACCAGTCTCTTCTCGGAACACTAAATCTAGCTATTGATAGTGTTTATATACAGATTAACTTCAAACTTATTAAAGCTCATTTACATTACCTCTAATAGCGATGGAGAGTGTGAAATAAAATAATTTCCTTTTTATCAGCACTATTTATACCTACGCATTTGACTTATGCAACTAAAATTATAATTGACAGTCCACCTATCATCAACCCTCCGGCCGTCAATGGAGTGCATTATTTTTCTGCGCATATAAATGCCTATTGACGAATAAAAACATATCGAACAATTGAGGCTGGCTCTTAAAAGAGCAAATTGTACGTGCAATAATTCACTTCTAGAAATCACGACTCATTTATTTTGAATGTGACCAGCGAGCATGATTGGTGAATAAATTTATATTGAAAATTAATACATGCAAATAAAGGATAATTAAGATGATTTTTTCACTTCTGACGGATGATCGAGGCCTTTATGCAAAGTTTTGTGACTCGATGCTCCTTCAATGTACACTGTAAACTACTTTTGAGACTATATTGATTTTATTCATAGTTAACAATGCACTGAAATGTGCGTTGTAATCAGTCGATACATGTCTATCAGACGGTTCTCTTCATTATTGATAGAGATCTATATAGCTTTCCCATCATTTTTTCAATGCATTCAACATTTATCCATAGCACACCCGCCATCTCTTTTAAAATCTAATGGGATTCTTTTTGGGGTGCACGCTTTTGGCTGTCATTAGTTCAAATGTTTCATTCGTTGAATTTACTTGATATCGAAACACTATGGCCATGGACAGAAAACCATTCCGTTTACTTGAAAAAACCTTGAGCAGTACAGATGTGTAAGTCAAACGTCTCTATAGAACGCAGTATACAACTGATGTTAAAACACACCGACTCAAAAACTTTCATTTTTAGACTACTGACCTTTTCCAATTGCATCATGACGAATCGAATGTAGAATAACACAATGAATTTCGCCACTTAGTTAATTCAATTCGTCCGAAGAATCGACAGGTCAACCTTTGCGGAAGCATATGAACGCTTCGTAAGATTTCTAACCTGAAAAGATATGAGTCATTTGAATGGTTTCGATCACGTAATACTGAGTTTTAACACGATTCTTTAGATGTGATATCTACGGAATTATACTTGTCATGAAAGTATCTTCCGGATAAATCATCCCTTTATGAAGATAGTGACTACAGTATGATTATGTTTTCATACGTTTCTGCACAACACACAGAAATAATCGTCGACGTAACTTTCTTTACACATACGTAAATAAGTTAACTAAAAGATTTCATTTGATCTTCTTTTGTCGTATCATTCAGTTCTCATAACATCCAACAAAACTAGTCGAAGTGTATCAGCAAAGACAAAACCCCAGCTACATTATTATAATGGACATGCAATTGATAAAATCATAATTAGATTCGAGTGTCTGCCTCTTAATCTTACCGACATATTTGTCTCATCTTTGAGACCCTCATTCACACAAGGTCAGAAGTAGATTGTATCTAATGTGGGTGGCGAAACAGCGAAATCTCGAGACGAGATCCACAGATAATCTTGTTGTTCTAACTATTATGAGTTAGAATATTTGATTGTAGATATACTATATTAATCCACAAGGTATGCTGACGCTTTGACTGTTGCCTCACTTGCATTGAAATTCACTTAATCTGAAAGCCTTGGAAAATTCTAAATAGAAATTTCCAAGTGATGGGGATTAGTATCCAATATTATGATCTAGATCTTTTGACATAAAGTTGGCATATTTTTAATATTTTTCCAAAGCACAACTTTTTCCTTTCCTAATTTGAGATCTAAAGAAGCATCAACGGTTGAAAAGGCTTTCTATAATGATTACTGTGTAATTTTCGATGAATCCTATATCTTGTCACGTGTTTTAATCGTTTAGGTCGCGTATAGCATATGAAGGATTGTTTACATCATATTATTCGTTCAAACATTTATTCTGATAGATAAACAATCGAATTTTCTCATAAAGTTGATGTGAAGTCGTATTTGCATCATTTCTATCAACTCAACGGCAGACCCAAAGAAATTTGATACGTCTGTTATCAATATGATGGTGTCATAGATTGTATTCGTATGTAGCGTCAATTCATAAATCTAGAGGATCGGTGACAGTTTGATAGTTCTTGTGTCATTCAATTCATCTACACACATACCTCTATTCTCACCTAATGATATGATTTTATTGACGGCTTCGATCCAAAAGAAGTTTCGTTTTCAACGATGTTTGAAAAATAATTCAAGATCAATTTATTTCTTTGTCAATTCAATTCTGGAAATATTGCTCTGTTGATGTTTAAATCACAATCTCAACTTGCTACATTGTCACTATACGATGAATTGTTTTTCATGCAGTGCTAGAACACAACATTTGACAGAAGGCATTTGACTGCTGAATATTTCAAGGGAGTAACACAACAATCTATATTATGAAATTGTTCTCAGTTACATTCATTTAAAATCCACTGTGCTTCTTGCTATCAATGTTTAGTTGGATTTAATCATATAATAAACTATAAACTAGTCTGCTGTCGAAAATCACGTGTCAATTAAAACAAAAATTTCATAAACGCTTAGAATTCTACGAAGACTCTACTAACTGGATAATTGAAATTATGAAGATTTTTTTTCGACTTCTCGCCCCCACTTTCCTTTTCTTCCATTTATAACATACTGTATTTTGATTTCTAACTGAATACTGGATTAGAGTCAGAAAAAAACACTGTTCGATTGAAAAAACTACACTCAATTCATAGATTCTTGTTTTTTCTATAATATGGTGTTCTTCCAATAAATATCTATGCTAATCATAGTTAAAGAACAAGGTTGAGAAATTTTCACTAGTTCTATTCTGTAAGATATTTTCTTCTCGACAAATTAATTTGTGTCGTGAAACTTTGTCATGTTAATTAACAGTTTTCGCACTGCATAATCTATCGATGTAAACAAGATAATGTCTTGTTAAAGTATAGATAAATGTGAAAACTTTGGATTTAAGTCCGAGAGTTATGTGTACTTCAAAAAGTGAATGAGACAAATCAGTCATTTTAGAATGTGTGCACGGAAGAAGTATCCTGGTAAACCTTTTTGGGAAACCCCAGCACTACTGATCATCTGAGACATATCTAGGCAATTTAGTTTCTGGATGCAGTTTTTGTGCATTTTCAGACCTTTTTCAGGCGATGTTTTGTTAGAAAGCTCGATTTGGTTCAAAACTAATATCAGATTCGGAATCAACGTTAGAGAATGAGTCACTTTACATAAGTTGTGGATAATTCAGCGAAAAAATGTTTTTCTTGAAAAAATCCTTGTACACCTCGCCAGGGATTGTTCGGTCAATAATGACAGTTTTTTCGATAACTCAGCCATTTCTTGCCGAATCCTTCTCATCTTCGAACTCGATCGAGATATTGATGATACAATTCTGTGCACAAAATTACAGCTCAATCGAATCTATTTGTAACGAGTTATCGTATAAACGGACGGGCGGGCGGACGGCTGGACACACTGACCGATTCTAGAGTGTACTCACTTTTTTGAGCACACAAAAATGTGACGTTGACTACATTTATCATACACTTCATAGATTTATTGTTAGGGATGGAGTCAACAACTGATTTCGATATGTATTATTGACTACTTAGAATAAGCATAAATATGTAATATAAAAAGATTTTGATGTTTAGTTGCAGTCATGAAGTTTAAATGATGAAAACAGACAATCTGATAAATGAAGTTCAAATAAATCGAAATGAATGTTCGGTTCATCATCTCAGATACAATTGTGTAAGCCATGTGAATGAAAATTTCAATACTTTTCCGTTGAAATTTATTCTAAATAAAGTGTACGATTTTTAAAAGGTGCAGATTTTTACTGCAAATGAAGAATACAAATTCTAGCCAATCGGGCCCATTTACCAGACTATTATCTCTCTAGGTTACCTAGACCATTTTTGATCACAACAAGAAATGAGTAGAGTCGTCATCTCAATGCATGATTCATAGCCTACTGTCATTAAATGACGTATTAGAGTTTCTAAGATTAAGTTTGAAAAACTACGCATCCAACTTTCAGTTGTTAACATTTTACTGACTCATGATAGAAAAGAAGATAAGAGCATCAAAACAGATGATAAAAGAAGAACAACAATGAAAGACACATTATAACTTTTTTCAAACTAACACGTTTCATTTAGCACATACTCTATATCTCTTTCACTGTTCAGCACAATTAACAACATTTCAATCGCACAAGCGTCCATGTTTTATCAATACAACCAAATCACATCGCTACAAACCAAACTATAACTTTGGTAAGAGCAATCGCTTCTTCTTCGCACCAGTCAATCTTGCCCGCAAACCAAAATTCAGTCACGAATGCTTTTTACAAATAATTTGAATTGAATTGTAACTATCGAAATGGAATCTTATATGTGTTTAGTCATTTCAAAATGTTAGAAAATCGGCCACTTCTATCAGTGGCTTTTCTCATGGCATTTGCAGTTGTCATTCATGGACAGCAAAGTAATTCATTTTTATTTTTTTCTAACTCTGCCTTTTTATGCATCGAGGATTATTAGATTGTTCAACCTTCAATCCATGTGGTAAAAATGGCTACTGTAAAGACGATGTTCATGGTCGATGGTATTGCAAATGTAAATTCTGGTGGAATGGAACCATTTGCAATGAATGTAAGGAGACGACGATTTATTCTTCCTGCATTCCTGATTCTTCTATTGCAGTAACCAATAGTGGAGTTCAAGTGATCACTCTTGGATGTCTTTTGGCGGTACTTATCAGTATCTACTATAGTTTGATCGTTTTTCATCGATACTTCAGGAACAGCTATCAAAGTCACAAGCGGAAAATGTGAGTGATGAATCAGCTTTCGAACTGTCTATGTTTTTAAAAATACAATACCTTTTACTTTGAATACAATGCTTGTTTTAGAATTCATCAGCCGCACATTCAAATCAATCACACTACACGAAGATCAATTAGATTTTACTTAATTGCTATCTTCATACCAATCATAGCTCTATTGGCTCTCGTGATCAAATGGGCAATTTTACAACCGATTCATGACCAGATCGTCGATAAATTTCATCGAAATTTATCGCTCTTTTATGAGCCTAATGCATTTTGTCACGTATTAAATTATAAAAAATTCAATATGATTCTGTTTCCTGTGTCGTGTGTTCTGATTTTTCTTTTTACTCTGGAACATCGGCGAGTGTCATGTATAATGGATGAGTGGCATGGACGCTTTGGTGCACCGATGCCGCTCGATTTTTTTTCACGTTTCAATCGAAAATTTTCTGCCGTCATATTTGCTATTTGTGCCAATGAGTTGTTGGAGATTATTAATCAAACAATAAATGGATCTCTTTCAACAGAACGTGGGATTATTCTAATTTATCTTCAACGCATTGCACAAGTGTTAATGATGGGTTTTCGCTATTATCCAATCTTAGTAGCTGTCTACAGAAACACATTGTTCTCTCTAACTTTAGGTACTCTATACATTTGGCTAGCGTTTCCACTCATAATCGTTGAAAAAGCCTTGTGTCAATCGAAATACTACTTGAATGCGCAAGATAGTCGTGGAAGTGATACGGGTCTTTTACTAACATTTTATGGCACTGGACCATTCCTCGTGATTATTGAACTATGCACTGACATTCCAGTATACATGTGTTTGGCTTACGTGTCCATTAAGATGCCGATCTTACTGTTTGACAAGATTCGTGATCGTCGTACACAAAACTTGGATTCAAGCATAGTGACGCATGAAGAACAAGCACTCATAGAAGTGACACGAACGAACTCAGTAGAAATGCTCTATATACGAAACTTGGGTCAAACTTTCAGACGACAATCCAATCCTAATGCTTTTATCAGGCGTATTATATCCAACAAATTGTATGAATGGCGTGATGATTTTCGATATTCATCTCGAGTTCTCTGTGTTTATTCATCACTTTTTGTTCTGCTCTACTATACACTGATTCAAGTATGCGTTCAACTTCTTCCCTATATGGCGTTACTTCAACTACTATTGCAAGAAATCATCGATTCCTTTTTAAGTAATCGATGGAATAATTCATCAAAGTCGGCATTTCCCGTGCCACATTTGGTTAGGCCATTTTTCTTGTCGATTGCCACGGCAACGTTAATCATCGCCATTCAACTTTTTATATTATTGGCAGGCATCCGTCGAAATTTACTTCAGGCATTTCGGGGTGATGAAAGTGAGATTCCACGACGACAGCGGTCATTCTACATAGATTATGCCATGGGCAATTTTCATTTTGCTGGCTATCTCATCGGTTATGTTGTATGGGGTTTGATACTAATAGCTTTCTTCACTTTTATATTCTTCCTGTTCATCGATACATTAATTACGTTCAATGCTGCCTTCATAATCGAATATGTGCTCCAACTTCTCATTCCTATTCTTCTACTTTACTACTTTAAAGAATTCATCAATAGAATCCTCGCCAGATTCGTGTTCCTTCAACAGGGTGGTAGTGTTCTTGCCATGAATAATCGTCGTGTTCTAATGATTTTTCTTTACTTCAACTTTTTCCTGGATACATTTCTTGGTTTAGTATCATCAGTGTTACGTTTATTGCAAAGTTTAATAGGTGGCATTGTTTATATGTCTAGATTAGATTACTCACCTTTAGGTCGCAAACTCGAAAACTGGGATGATGGATTCAGTGCCTATTGTGGTTTTATTCATATGGAATGTGCACATCGACATCCTGTCCTACTAGTATTTGCAGGACATCTGCTAAGTTTAGTAAAGAATAGAAGAGAGTTAACCTCAGTAATAAGTTTCACAACCAATCTAGAACATTCATCTATCACAAAAGGACAAACTCGAAATGGAAGACAAGAAAATCATCGTCGTCGGTTGATTCGAAAATGGCAACTTGCTGCATTTCTCGTAAGAAATCCGACGATCGTCTTCTTCCGAAAAGCATACATCAATGAATTTCATACTAATGATTTCTTAGTGACATCTGGACGAATAGAACGGAGGATCCAAACAACTGTTAATCATCGTCGAGTGTCAATTTAAGGAAAAAATCGAATGCTGCGCGTTTTAGTTATTCTTTTTTGTGGAATTCTACAATCGACATATAGTCGATGACAATTCGAAATGATATGTTTTTATTCACAATGTACAACTTCAAATGATGATAAAATTTGTAAATTCTATCTAACTAATGTAAAGAGACGAATTTGAATGCGTTAGAAATATTGTCTTGTGTTGATTTCTATTTGGGTCGATCGAATTTTTTAAGACGCTGTTTCGCTAAAATCATATTAGATCCAAAAGCGACGCATCAGTATCATTGGTTTATGACTACTCAAGTTGCTAGAGGTTATCACAGATTACTCAGAAATATTTATGTTGTGATCAATCGAGAGTTTGTTTATGTAACCACTTGTCAAACATGCTTCTGTGTATTAAAACTTTGTACATTTTTCTCATTAGTATGTATTGAATGAATAAAATGAAGTTCTTCAGATACGATGACGATAAGTCATCGTTCATAAACATCAACGATTACAAAGATTAATGATTTTTGAATGAAAGCAAATACGGCAGAGTTGAGTGTCAGCATTAAAAATCGATTCTCATTGTTGAATTGTCCAAAAATTTCCTTCGACCATCATGAACACTTAAGCCTGCAACGATGTTTTCTTATCACACAAACCGGTTTTAACTGATAGAAAGTAATTTGTGAGATACTATCCTTTTGCTTCAGTAAATTTAAAATAACTACATTTTTAAAATAACTTTATTCGAATTAGCACTTTCGATAACTCATTTTTGAACTTCTCTTTTTTCTTTTAGAAGTTCATCCTGAACGAAAAACAAGAGCTGATAACAATTTAAGTAACTAGAGAATCAGCTCTCTACTCAGGACATGTTTGCCATCATGTTCATTGATAAACACCAAAAGTATTTTCACAACAAGACTGGAATTCCTCTTTCTATAGGAAAAACTACCGACATAAATCAATGAAGAATATTGACAATGTGCTACTGCTTCCTTGATGTCGAACAAGCTAGAATTCTTTCCTCGTCATCGACAAACTTTTCCTCGTTTCAATAGTTTTAGACCTTGGTGTCTTACTAAATATGTATATATACACGCCCACGCATCCTAGTATGTTCTCATGTGAATATCAATAAACAATCGAAATAAAGATTCCATCATGATGCCAAAACATTTGCTATGACTGACTGGAAACGAAGTCGATTATGCGTAGTATACTACCATCCCTTTTCTTTTAACTAGAATGAATACTTCAAATTACGTACTTTTATTAGTCAAGATCTTTTTCTTGTGTTTAACCCCGCGATAAATTCGGCGAAGATGATCAATAATCAATTATAAACTATCATAAGATTCTCAAGGCCTCGTCAAAATCATCCTATCCTCTCTTAGTCAGTTAGATATGCTGCTTGCTGAAGCGAGCTGATAGCCAATGAACCAATCAAGAATACTTATTGATTAGCACTTAAAGAAAATAACTTAGATGTGACTGTGTTGCATAGACACAAGAAAGTACGCTTTTACAAAAGCTTATACAATCATGATTTCTTGTTTTCGAGAATAATTTCAAAACTTCATACCTATTTTTTTATTTACCTCTTATCGTCTCCTTAAAGTTTCTTATGTTATGTCCACTTATCTGTCAACATACAATAGAAATCAATCTTAAGAACTGAATAGAGTTCACCTTATTTGATTTATCTTTATCTTACATAAAGTTAGTCCCGACCTTGTAAATATTGACCAAACTAGTTATCACTTCTACTTATTATAAACGATTCGATGAGTAAAGAAGTTGAACGCTTTTTAGTCTGATGACTCTTATTCCCTATCGGACAATAGCCAGTGTGTAAGGCAAGTAATTTTAGTGTGTAGTTGACAGACAGACTGACATCAAACTTAATATTTGCCGAAAGTTGCATTTCTCCTGATTTCTTTTAGTATAACCAATTAAAAATCGGGTGGCTATGTACAATTCAAATTGCTACGATTGGAGTCCTTTAGTGTAGGCCCAGAATATAGGATACACAAGTTGTGCTTTGTAGGACTCTAATTACGACAAATTCGATTGTTCTGCGACAGTACAATTAAGTTTTATGAAAGGAGATTTATCATTAGACTGGTGGAATACATGATCATTGAATTATTCCCAGCTTACGAAGGAACCTTCCCAGGTGCCTGTCTCTCATTTGAATGAATGTTTCTCCATAGACATCACTAGTACCCTCTTGTGAAACGCTAAAAATGTTTGAATGTGTAGTGCTTCTGCAAAAGTTATGTCAACTGTTATGTATTGTTCAATATTTGTCATATTCTTAATTTGAAAAGGTTAGTTTGTTAAGTTCTTTTCATTGCCGAGTCGCATCTTTCGTTTTCTTAAGGAAAGACTACACACGCTGTTTCATGTAAAACCATTCTACACTATGGTTCATTACCTTTTTGTGACATATAATAACGCCCTAATGAGGACATTTAACTAAAAAATCGACGTGCTTATTTCTACACGATACACTAAAAAAAAAGAAAGAACGTTACTCAGTGTATTTCTTTCGATCGTTCAACACATCCTTATTTTATGGCTAATATCATAATTAATCCACATCATGTTATAGATATGTTGAGTTATCTTATTTCGGATCGTTTATCATTGACTTCTTCACAACTAAATACGAGGAGGGATCAGCACGTAGTAAAATTATTATTTGTACATTATACTGTCTCGAAAATGATAGTACACTCGATTTGGATATCATGATACTGAATTCATGAATGAAGAATTGCCTTCTGAAGATAACGATGATCTCCATGATAATCATGAACAAGAAACAGAAAGCTTGATTCCCCCAACAATTTTCATTTGAATACATCAAACAAGCTTCGATGAAATAACGAAATTTTGAAAATCTTCCATGTTAAACGGTGTAGAAGTAAAATAACACTTTGCATAACTTTTAGAAGGACCGTTAGGCATCTGAACCCTTTTACGGTTTTCACCAAAGGGTACTAGCGATATCTATGGACAAAATTTAATAAAATAATATGATATCAAACATAGTGAAAAAGCAACCAATTAATATTTACCTAAACAGAGCACATTTCTATGTAGGATAAAAGGTGACCCAAACATCTGATTTTAATCAATTTTTTTCGGATTAAAATTAGATAAAGCTGACAAGATTTTCATCTAATTTTCTGGTTTTAATCGGGTTCATTTGTCTGACTGCTTACAAAACTAAGTATCTATAAGTGTCGAATGTGGCTGAATATCAAAGATGAGTCAAGTGCTACGCTTTCGATTTGTTGGAATGAGTAGTCAGAGAAGTAAATAAAAGCTGAAGCATTTAGGTTCAAATTGGAGAATAGCACACTTTACAGTCATGGCGATTTTAACTGATTAGAAGATGAATTACAATCAAATTAAAGTTGGATTGAAAATGGACAAAAATTAGATCTCATCGTCGATTCTTTTACCTGTATTGCGTACACTAGGATCCAAGATACGGAATTTGTTTGGTAGGGTAGCGTAAGGACACAAGAAAAAGTCGTACTCTGTAGGACTTTAAATAAGATGAATATTGAAAGTCATTCGTTCTTCTTGATGCGTTCAAATTTCAATTTTTCGTCCGGATCTATTCATAGGATCAAGATGAATCGAAATTCGTCATACTTCCACTGATTTTTAATAGATAATTTTTGCATTATGCTTAACTTCTTTCTTAGATCATCTGCTATGATTTCTCATCATCACCATCATCTTCATGCTTATTCATGATTATATATATCTCGTCTCCTATATTTATGGGTTCATTGCTGATGCACATTTATTATTTTTTGAATCTGAAGACGAACAGGTCTGCCAGTTGTACATCAATACTTCCGTTTCGCAAAATCTTTTAATTTTTTCTTTCAATCTCTCTCTCTCTGTGTCCCGTTCTCAACCGTTATCCCCAGTTTGTTTTGAACAAATAGTGACATTAATGTGGCACTCGTACTATTATTGATCAACTACCACTTCTTTACTCATTTATCTTTTAATCTTGTTCATTTGTACTGTGTGTCGTTAAACTGCTGAGCTCCGTGCAAACTCCCAATTATCAGATCAAGTCTCACTTATTTTCTTTTTAAACATTTGCAAATCTTTAAGAGAGACTTTTTTATTTCTATTGACAAGAGAAGTTAACGATTACCTATTCTTATCACAATGGGTCTTTATCTTTCATGGTTTGCCTATAAAAATGACTATTTGCTCTTCGCCTTTCATTACCTGTTGCAATATATTCACAGTCTTCTGTCGTTCGACTCTTTTTCTATTGTGCAATCTTTTGCCCGTGTTTTCACCCAATGATGATGCTTTTTTTTATAGATGAATGCCCGAGAAGCAAACATCCATTACTTTTTATACTTTCATGTTTGCCGAGCAGTGACGAAGCAATATAGAGCCGACAAAGTCTAATCAAATATGAATCTTATTTGAAATGATTGATAGAAGGCTTCAAACTTATTAAGATTTCGAGTTAAATTAATGCTATTATATACATTAATGTCGGCATGATAATGAAGGCGAATGTTCAAACAGCATATTCCTGAAATATCGCAAAAATGTCTTTAAGACTCAAAAATTGATAGACAATACTCAGAATTTATTTACGATTGTACGCTCTTCATTCACACTGATCGGTAAGAACCTAATAAATTGGGAAAGCGTGCGGAAGGTTCTTGAAGCATAAACAGTTGATTACTTATGTGCCTGTATTTCACTGATAAGTCGTCTGATGAAAGAATACGCGCACATTTTTGTTTTACGTTGACCAATGATCGTACCCGAGGTAGATAAAAAAACTGCTTTGAACATTTTCATCGGCAGCGAACTGTGATTGAATTAATGAACAAAAGACACATCTAACCGATCATCAAAAAAAAAGTAAAATCAATTCAAATTGAGATCCATGCCAAATTGATGAGATTCACTAGCTCTACTATTGATAAAGATGTAAGTAAGATCAATGGGAAAACTGAAAAGACTATCGAGACGGAATTTGCATGAAGTTAGACACCTTGTCTGGCTAATATGCTACCAGGCAGTAAGTGCATTGCCACTTTCATTTATTTTGATTTTCTCATCACTTTTGAGCAGTCAATCAGAAAAACTCAAGGAGCACCTTATTTTGTTTAAAAGAGTGTACTCTACAAAGAAAGTGAGTTTCATTTTTCCTGTCTGAAATAATCTTTCTTTTGACTTATCAAAACTTCAAAAGACCAGCGAAACATTTAAAAAATATTAAATAGACTTTGTCTTGTTGATACGTCAGGCGAAAGATCATTTTAGACTGGAAAAATGAAACACACTCTTTCTTTGTAGAGTAAACTCTAGTAAACATAATAAGATCTTGCCCTCGTTTCTCTGGCCGACTGTTCAAAAGTGGTGAGAAAAACAAAATGCATAAAAATGGTAACGCGCTCACTCTCCGGTAGCAACGTTAGTCGGGCACGCTGTACAATAAAATCATACTACACTTGCTAATAATTTGAAGTACAAATTCTTTCACCAAAAGCTGAAACGAAAACAACGAATAGGTATTCATCGTATTGACGCGTTTTACTGATTCCTATGAGGAAATGAACGGTTTCGACCAAATGGACCACGCATGGTAGTTACATGCTGAAGAAAACATTTCGTGCTATAATTTTAAAAAACACTATTTTAGGCTGACACTTTCACCAGATGAAGCATCACTGGATGGATTAAATGTTTTAGTTTTCGTCACATACGCAACGAATTAGTAGACATTAGTTGCCGACTACAAATAAAATAAAATAAAAAAGAACATCTTTGATTTTTGTATCCAAGATGTAAATTGTGAAGTGCCACTAATAATTAGGCATCAACACAAACATGTCCTGACGAATCTGAAAGTAAAAGACAGATGCCTCACCTTTTTAAGTCATAAAAATTCTTTTCAATTATTTTACGCTTGAAATATGAGAGAGCAGCATGACTCTTACTTACGCTCAAATCTATACTTAATAAATTTCAGATATTTTTTACCCTCTTGTCGAACTATCCGGGAAGATCTTTTATTATTTTTCAACGATCAAAGAGTGCTCAAGAAAAATGTCTTCGGAATCTGGTACTGTGACAGAGAAGAGCACGTTAAGAGAATTGTATCCAGTAATAGAACCGTATACGACTGGTACGCTGAAGGTGTCTGACATTCATACTTTATATTATGAGGAAGTTGGCAATCCTTCTGGTAAACCGATTGTGTTCGTTCACGGAGGCCCCGGTGGTGGTACCGATCCACGTGATCGACGATTCTTTGATCCACAAGCATACCGCATTATTTTATACCATCAACGTGGTGCTGGTAATTCGACACCAAGTGCTTGTTTAGAAGAAAATACAACGTGGGATTTAGTCGATGATTTAGAGAAGTTACGTGTACATTGCAATATTGATAAATGGATTGTGTTTGGAGGTAGCTGGGGGTCAACATTATCTTTGTCCTATGCTGAAACGTATCCAGATCGTGTCAAGGCATTAGTATTACGTGGGATATTCTGTTGTCGTCGCAAAGAATTACTATGGTTTTATCAGGAAGGTGCCTCGTTGTTATTTCCTGATGCTTGGGAGAAGTTTTTAGAGCCCATACCCACTGTTGAACATGGTGATTTGATGTCAGCATACCATCGTCGTTTAACTGGTACAGATGAACAGGAAATGTTGAAAGCTGCTACTGCATGGTCCGTCTGGGAAATGTCAACATCACGTTTATATGTTGATCCATCGTATATTGCTCGGGCGACAGATGATGCAAAATTTGCTGTTGCATTTGCTCGCATTGAAACACACTATTTTGTACATGGAGCATTCATGAAAGAAGATGGACAATTGATAAAAAATGCTGATAAACTTAAAGATATACCGGGTGTGATTGTTCAAGGTCGTTACGATGTAGTTTGTCCACCTTTTACTGCTTGGGATCTGCATAAAGCATGGCCAAAAGCAGAATTTCATTGGGTTGATGCTGCTGGACATTCAACGAAAGAAGACGGCATAGTTCATCAATTAGTTACAGCGACCGACAAATTAAGAGATTTATAAAGCACTGTATTACAATTACAACTACTTTTTCTTATTGGCTCACTTATTGATTTTTTTATATCACAGATTTTAATAATAGATTTCGTGGGACTACCTTTCAACAAAATCTACATCATTCATAGAAAAGAGCATCTATTCTGTGGTTCAGTCATACTCAGTATACGACTCTCACTATTGTCACTTGTTCTTCATAAAGAGTTGTATATGCCATCCAAGTTTGATTGACTAGTAATTAGATTGTAAAAGAATTGTCATATCATCGATCCATCGCAAAATAACATTCGAAGAAATGATTAGCATGATTTAGTAGTTCTTTTCTTTCGTCTTTGATACTTATGAGTTTGAATTTCTCTTCCAAGAGTCGATTCAATTCAATTCAATTTAATCACTGAAGTTAACGGTGAAGAGCTATTGATTACCGTGGCATCATTGAGGACACCGATTTGTAAAAAAGATGCTCATTCAAAATTTCCATCGATCGAGAATATTTAGTTTGGGCAATGTTTTATATTTCATGCAGCTTTGCCAAATAAATTTGATAATATCCCATTAGGGGTCGGAACGGTCTATGTTTGAAAGTCTGAATGGTAAGCATGACTCATCTTTTGAAAATGGTTCATTAAAAGATTTTCTATGATAAAACTGCCCAAGTAAAATTTGTATTACAAAAATAAAATCATCATCAGTTCATAGTAATCATTGTATTATCTTTCTTCGAATGCATAATTGTGTTTCTGCTTTTTTCTTTCCGTTTGGTCTATCTCTCTGTTAATGTATGCTGTAAAAAAGAAAAAATCTGCATTGCCATACATTTTGAAAATTCTAAATTCAACGTTTTCACATTCAAACGATATCTTGCTCTCCGTGCTTGCTTATCCGTCTTCTAATTTTGTTCTTCATCCTATTCATGTGCTATGCTCATATAAAAATAGCATGCTATACAAGAAATTGATTTCTAGAACACGAACTTGTAAAATTAGTCGTTGTTGAATGACAAAGTATGCATTAATGAAAGTAGGCAGTCTGTAAATGAGTTAAGCGAGTTTTTAAAATATGGCGATATTCACTTCAACTTGCTTCCCAACCAACGATCTATTTCTCATGAAAGCAATATGATCATATTTATTTTTGTTAAATTTAGGCTTCTTCTCATCTGTAGACTTCTGTTGTATAGTCATTTCGTGACATTGCTATACGACTCGGGTCAGAGTGCGAAACCAAATCGGCTAGACGAACAATTCGGCTCAAATCGATTACGAATTTAGATGTTCCTTTTTGTGCACTGAAAAAGGGAGTACACTCTAGAAACGATCAGTGTGACTGTCCGTCCGTCCGTTTACACGATAACTCTTTACAAATATATTCGATTGAGCTGAAATTTTATGCACAGAATTCTCTGATGAATATCTCGGTCGAGTTCGAAGATGAGAAGGATCCGGCAAGAAATGGCTGAGTTATCGAAAAAATTGTCATTTTTCCCCAAAAATCCCTGAAGGGGTGCAGGGATTTTTTCAAAAGAACATTCTTTTCTCTGAATTATCCACAACGTATATAAATCGATTCAGTTTTTGACGCTGATTCCGACTTTGATATTAGTTTTGAACAAAGTCGTAGCTTTCTAACAAAACATCGCCTGAAAAAGGTCTGGAAATGCACAAAAACTGCATCCAGAAACGAAATTGCCTAGATATGTCTCAGATGACCACTAGTTTTGGGGTTTCCCAAAAAGGTTTTCCACGATACCTCTTCTGTGCACACATTCTAGAATGACTGATTTGTCTCATTCACTTTTTGAAGTACACATAACTCTCGGACATAAGTCCGAAGTTTTCACATTTATTTATTCGAATCAAATCGAATGGATTTCTTTTTAAATTTGAAATATCCGAAAACCATAAGAGCCACTAATTTATGAGCTATGTATATTAATATTTACATTATCTTTTAAGTAAATTACTGTTCCCTCCATCAGCAAACCTGTCTTATTTCACGACACATTCTAATTGTTGACAGATTTCTTACCAGAGAAAAAAAGCAACATATTTTTCTCTGCACTTTTATGACACACAAGCACAGCGCATTTTATTTTGGTGTTTAGTGTTGATTCATGAGAATACTCGTTATCGTTCGAGGGGTATACGACGGAAGAAACCGAAAGTGTATTGAAAATAATGCCCTTATTCGATACAAATGACGGATTACTATCGCTATCAGCTAAGTTTACAATCCGAATGAATCATTGCTTTATCATAGTATATAAATTAAGCGAGATCACTTAGCAACTTCAGTATACTTCATCAGTTCGCATCATATCAACAATATTTCAGTAAGTGTGGATCAGAGTATAATATTTTTTGTAGGAAGTGAGAACGATATGTCAGTTGTATTTTCACATTCAACTCTTAACTATAGAAGTCACTGTGAAATAAAGTAGAATAGAAATTTAAAAAAATTCCACGATGTTGTTTCAGTTTCATAAGCTATATGCACTTAACTGTCTCTGTATCTCTCTTACAGGAAATGGCTAGTCTTGACGAAAGAGAAGTCTTAAAAAAAACGATTTATGCAGAAGCAAGAGGTGAATCTCGTGAAGGACAACTATGGGTTTTTTGGGTAATCATGAATCGAGTTCAATCTTGCTTGGGTGGAAATTCAATTAAAGATGTGTGCTTAGCATGTGGTCAATTTGAATGCTGGAATGGTAGATCGGATATTGAAATTCATGAACCACAAGCATATGTAGAAATCTCTCAATGGGTCAATGATCTTCTTGATGACCGTAATATTGAGGATCCAACTGGTGGAGCAGATCATTATAATAATCCACAGGTAGAAGGTTATCCAGATTGGACCCGAAATTGTGATAAATTACGAAATATTGGAAATCATCAATTTTACAAAAGTCGCCGATGATGTTAATCGTATCAAGAGCAACGAGTTGAACATTATTTAATAATTGTACTATTTTAATAAACATATTTACACAAGAACATCTTTTGTTTTCATCTGAGAATGTAATGTATCACTAGTGACTGTGTGGAATTCTAAATGAGTCATCCCATGAGAAGATTTGTAGCACGGCAAGGATGTGTCACATATAAATAACATAAACGTATAGCGTCTTCGCTTGACACCTCATAAGATGCATTTCATTTTCTCTCTCTCTCTCTCTCTCCGAAAGAAATGACCTCAAGATAAAATAAGTTGAATAGAGACCAACACGAAACAAGAAATCATCAACTCGGAATGTAAATAATCGATTTGGATTTTTCTTCAATTCACGCAGAACAAACAAAGATATTGAAGAGATTCATCATAGGTCTCATTATTTAATGAACATATCATCGAAATACGGAGGCATTAGAAGAGTATGCAGGAATCTCAAACAACTTTCTAACTAGGTATCATGGTGAAATTAATGAAAGTTGGTGTCAATAAGATTGATATTATATTGACTGATCGAATGCCAATTTACATGATGTGTGGAGCTTTCAAAACTTAATTGTCGATATAGATTATGAACAAGTTTCATATTTTACTCTCAGCAAGAATCGAGACATTAGACAGATGCCACTGATTCTCCGAAAAAAAATGATGAAGAATTATATACTTTTAAATTGAAAGTTTTCCTGAGATTTTTACGAATCTAAACAAGAAATAACTACATATATCATGAATCGTGTCTATTTTATACCGTCTGAAAATAATCAATTGCCTACATACACTTTCATTTATCACGATTAGATCTGAAATTATTTATAGTATTTATGCAGCTCAACTCTTCGTGCTGTGACGGTGTTATGTTAATATTTTACATAGTGCGTAACTCACTGGTTAATACGAATGAATTCATAGATAAGCAAATTTATTTGCCGGTTGACTTCAAATCATTCGCAATACTAAAATTAAACTTATTCCATCATGTGTTCTGATGTACAAATAGATTGATAAAAGTAAAAATCTCATTAAAAAGACATTTTTGATTTAGGATAACTTTATCTATTTCAAGAGTCGTCCTTTATTTCTGAACAAACATATCTCAAAATTAAGTTGAAATATTTGAAGTGTCAAAATATATTCTTCTATCAAACTCAACCCTTAATATCAATATATCAACTGAAGCCAAATTAAGAGTTACTAAACTTAAGAAAGAGAAACATAGGTTTAATTGATATGGAAGAAATTCATTGAAAAATACTTTCCATTGCTCTTTATTCAACATAAGTGAAATAATGACATTCAATGCAAGCTTCGACGCCAGTGGCAATTAAAATATGTTATCAATTTTCATTTATTTTGCAGCTGAAAAATGAAAGACTAGTCTGAAAACAAGAACAACTGCAACTGCTAATCATACCAGACGTACTTCTTTTTCTCTTCGTCAACAAGTAGTTGTGCATAGTAGTAATATGAAGCCTCTTTGTAACTGCGATCATTCTTTCTCACGGTTCATTTTCTTTTGCCTTTTTTATTTAAAAGAAAACTGTAGTGCTTCATAGAGTAGTTGTTGTTTTTGAGATAGCATCCTTCTCATAATCATCAAATGAAATCAGAGTTTGTTTTAAAAAAAAACAGAACTTCACTTCTACGTACTATTTTACATGCAACGAACAAATCGCGAGCATGCGAAAGATGAAATGAGTAAAGAAATCAAGGCATCGTTGTACATTTAGAATTCTTTTTTTGGAAGTGAGACAGATCAAACTAGATGAATTTCTTTGTCTTTTAAAGTCACAACTAAAAATCAAGATAATAAATACAAAATAATTATGTTCATCTATCTTCTTTCTTTTCATTTCTATGAAACTCATACGGCTTTGAATAATATTATACTTCTTTTTTTCTTTTTAACTTCACGAACATCATCATCATCATCATCATTAGCTGCTGATGGTCTAATATCTGTTTATATCGAACAATGAATTTCGAAAAGTTTCGTCGTACAGGTGAATTATCTGATATTACAGTGATAGTAGATAAAACTGAATTTAAACTTCATAAATTTCCATTATTTACAAAAAGTAATTATTTTAAAAAAGCAATCGAATCAACATCGGCACCGTACATTATTCGACTTGATAATGATTTTCCGGGTGGTGCAGATGTATTTAATCAATTGGCAGATTATTTATATTCGATTCGAATAACAATCGATCGTAAAAATATAATACCACTTCGATCTGCAGCATGTTTTGTCGAATGTGATACATTAGGCATGTTACTTGATAAACGTTTTGATGAAATCATTCTAAATGCACGAGTCAAATTTGATTTGAGTACTCCATTATTATTACTCGAACGATGCTCAGGTGAATATCAATATTGGGCTAGAGAGACAAATCTTGTTGATAAATGCATTGAATGTATTATTGACTTATTAAACATTGGTGTTGACAAACAGTTGAGTAAATCTGATCGAGAAATTGTTGTTCGTTTGCCACTTGAATGGATTATTCAATTAATAAAATCATGTCCGATGGAAAGTAAATATTCAATTCTTCCTATTGTCAAACACTATATAACAATGCGTATACTTGAACAAAATTCAACGCAACCAATTACAAGTTTGACGATTGGACAGAATGGTGAAGAACATCAAAGTGCTTTTACAGCTATTACAAAACACAATAATGTACCAATAACGACTACTGATGAAAAACGAGCAATTATTGACCAAGTTGTTAAAGAATTAGGGGACCATTTTCAACAGTTACCACTCGCTTGGCTCAATTCAGTTTATGAAAAGGCAGTAGATTTGAAATGTGAAAGTGAGCCAATATTATCGTCGTACATTACACAGGCACTACTCGACACAAGTGAATTTGATGATAATATTGATAGTATTCCTGATGATGTCATGACAAGATTATTAGAACGTGTGAGCAAACATAAAGAAGAACATATAAAAGATCCAAATCTACAAGAAAAAGTAATAGTTTCTTTTTTAAATAGTAAACTAAGTAGTTTGTTACTTATTTCGTCGTCGTTCTAGTTATCGCTTTTAATTGATTCATATGTTGAACAACTTCGCCAACGAGGTACACTTACAAGAGAACAATTTATTAAATTAGCTTCATGTATACCAAAGGAAAGTCGTGATTCATACGATAGTCTTTTACTGGCACTTGGCGATCTTCTTAAAAATGGTTTGTTAATTGTTTTTTTTTGTTTACTTATTGATCAAAGTAATATTCTCGTTTAATAAAATGCAATCTAGAAAATTCGACACAATTAAGTGCTGCCGAGCGAGAAGAACTACTTAGTCAAATAGATTTTTCACGTATTAATGAAGAAACCATTGCCGTATGCAAAGATAATACCTTGATTCCGCAACAATTAATTGCTAATGCAGCCTTGGCTTCTTGTGCCAAATTAAGAAAACAATTAGAAGATACTCGAAATCGTTTACAATCAGTTGAAAATGAATTAGCCAAATCTCGACTCACTTCTTCAAGCAGTTCTAGTAAAGTTTCTAATATAAAATTATTTCTACGTTTCACTAATTGTCGTTTGTATTCTATTTAGAATATCGATCATCTAATCTGAATTCATCATTTCATCTTCCATCGCGATCACGCAGTACTTACACGAAAAAATATGATTCACCAAACAGTAGTTTAAGTTACAATTATTCGAAATGTAATCATGAAAGTGATTTGGATTATTCATCGCCTTCGAGATATCTCTCATCATCATCGAGTAGTCGATATGGCTCATATACTACTTATCGCTATTAAAGACGAGTGGATTAATACTTCTGTTTTGTGTGTAGAACTAGTTGACAAAGAAATAATTGAAATTTAACTAATGAATAAAATTTATTTTTACGCCCTCTTTTTTTCTTTTTCATCAATATCAATAGATTCGATGGTATTCTATTATGAGTTCATTTTGCTTTTACTAAAATATATGCATTTTAATGGCGGACAACAAAGGAAAGTATCGACTTAGAACGGTTGAAGAAGTTCACATTAAAATTTGCTCTTATCTATCGTTTCATATGATGCTTCTCCTATCGGCTTAGAAATACAACAACCTTTATTTTGATTACATGTTGCATTTGCGCACTATATATAACTATATAGACAATCAATATAAAAGAGATCGAATGCATGTTCGTTATTCATTCGATTTCTATTTCCATCAAGGAACATGAGCTTTAATTCGTTTTCTCTTATTCTTTTCTTTTTACTTGTATTTTCGGCACAGATTTCGGAAGCACAGTTCTGGGGTGCACCACCAGGTTCGATAAGTGAACGTTTTATTTTTGTTAAAAAAAGCAATGCAAGAAAATGAACACAATTGTTTTAGTTCAATGTTGGGGTCGTTTCGAACAATATAATCAATGTTCTTCAACATGTCCGGATACGTGTGACGATATTCGACGACCTAATCCAATGAAAATATGCAACATGATGTGTAGAAATGGATGTGACTGTATACGACCATTCGTGCGCTTAAACAGAAATCCGATGAGTCCATGTGTTCATCCGCGTCAATGTCTATTCATGTGACTTGAATTGATTACTGAATAACTATTGATTTGAGAGACATTTTTATAAATAATAAAGAACAACTCGGATGATTTCTAGTCGCATGTGTTAAATTTTAATGTTTCTTTTTATAGAATTCTCAAGTCAGTCATGAAATGAAATCGTTATGAATCTCGAAGGATTCACATTCATTTGTCCTCATGTAACACTCGTCAATTTTCAACTTTTGATTCTCATCATTCATGCTTAGAACTTATTAAACACCCTGATACTAGAGAACGTCAAGCTATTATTTGAACACCTGTCTGTGTTGAAATTATAGCTTCATCTATTAATCGTGTTACGACTCTTTAATACTTCAGGAAACTCTGGTAATACACCCATTCAAAAGAACTCGTATAGCCATTTCTGATCAGCTAAAATTCTAAATCTGTATGAAGTTCAGTGCAAGATTATGTATTTGATAAACGTAAGATTCGTCTTTTGAAAAATTATTTTACAAAAAGAGATATTACTAACGCACTTTGCAGGATATTTTTTCGGTGTATTTTAACTTCAGTTTCGCTAACAGGATACGATGACTATAGAAAAACGAGTTTATTTGAAAACAAATAGTTTCCTTCCGTCTGTAGGTGTCTAATAAACGTACTATCGGAGAAAAAAACGATTTACGCTTCATGTTAACTGTACTCAAAAGTTCACAGTCGGTCGATCGTTTCATGAAAAGTATACAAGGTATTTAACGATCATATGATGTTGAACCGCTGCATGGTGAAATAAAGTTACTTCTACTGCTCTTTTAGCAGTTCTTCGCATATAGAAAGAGAGCCAACGAGAAAAACAACTTTCAATTAATAACGCACTCAAATTTCTTTTCGATGAAATATTTCGAGAAGATATATGTTAGTGTTTATATCACATAACGTAGATTAAAGCCGTTTTTACTATTGTTTCTATCGATATCAAAAATCACTTATAAAATCTTTTACTTATCTTGTGGTACCGTCGTGGCGCAAAAACGTCAAATTAATTCACGATTAATCTTTTACGTTATCGTTCTTCCATCGTCTTAAGTAACTAAAAGAAAAACATTCGACTCATAAAGTTATGCAGTTTTCTATGCTAAGCAACGTTAATACTATGATCGCAGTGATTTCCGTTTCATAATGGTAGAAAGTTAATACGAGTTACTGACTATTTATTGCAGTTTTATTTGACTGCTGACTTTTAAGAGCATTCTTTATATCGAAAATAGGTACAAAATTAAGTTCTTAAATTCAGTTATTGGTCTACGTTTTTCATTTTAGCTATTATTGATGAGTTCGAATTAAACAGCTTATAAAAACCATGTACAAGTACGTGTTTCGTCTTTCTTCGTTTCATGTACTTTAGATTACGTCATTAAAAGTATGTAAATATATTTCGTCTCAACATCCAATGCCAAATCACAAAATCTTAGACATTATTTTTCGTGCTTCTTTATCGTTTCTTCAATGGCAGACATGATTGAATTTTAACATCTCCTTGTTACCTTGTCGGTTTTTTTCATTTTTGAATGAAGTGAACAGACTCGATGAAATTGTATAGCAACTTCAAAGAAAACCTAGAAAATAGTTCTCAGATATCAATCTGGACTTGCAATTCATGATAGTGCGCCTTTTCATATTTTACTATAGCTTCAAGTCATAGTTTGATGAACATTTCGAACTTGGCCGATTCTCTGTTTCGTAGAACATCTAAGAAATGACAAAAATATTGTTATGATATCAATTCTGAGAAATTATATACGAATCAGAGTACAGCTATTTTGTTTTGCAGGGTTTTGGTTGTGGACATAAAAGCCAACCACAAAATAATCATCGCATTTTTGTCACAGTTGTATTTAGAACTGAAAGATCTTCCTATTCTATAGTATAGTGTTCAATCGAAATAATGAACTGCCATAATTATTCTAAACAGGTTTTAAATTAACAGAATTTCTTTTTGATTGATTTTTAGATTCGTCTTCATTACCAGAAGTTATAAACGAATCAATAGTTCTACGTCGTTGACCCAGCGTCTTATTTATACATGAAACATGTCAAGTCAATTATGTTTTCAATGAAAATAGCAATCTGAATCCTTCATACGACGTTATTCAAAATAGCATTCATTCAGTAAACATGAAGAATTAAAGTGAAACTTTGCGGCGTGAAAAAAATATTCGTCTATCTATAGTTAATTCCAAAACATACGTATACTAATTATATTCAAAGCAAAATCGAGGATCAAGTAGAATAAAAATTCAACTTTGAAAACACTCTGATTATAAGATTAGTTGCATAATAGTTCAATTGAGATTATGCTAAGTGAAGTATATGTCTTAGATAAGTAACTGAATGATAATCAATACGAAATGTATGCCGCGCGGGTGGATGTTATCGTATTTGATCAGGATTATTTTATTGCACGGTCAAAACACCAATTTGTAATCTTTTTTTTTCGCCTTTGTTATTGATTTAATAAGATAAAACTTGTAAAACAGAGTATATACATATATATATATACATACACTTATATCTGTGTCACGATTCGATATAACGCCAGTTTTCATTCCCAAGTATCTGTAAAGATAAACTGTTATTCAGGTTTTGAATATGACTGGATTTCTACGTGGTACTATTTTTGTTGCAATTTTCTTAGTGACCTTATCGCTTACTATTCATGCTCGAAGTAAGTTCAGGCGAATTCAAAATGGAAAATAAATGATCTGATAGATTTTATATTCTATTCTTAGTTGATCGACCAAAACCATGTCTTGATCCAAATGAAAGATACATGTCATGTGGTACAGCCTGTCCTGATACTTGTAAAAATGTTCTCGATCTAAAACTTCAGAAACCGTGTACACTTCAATGCATCAAGGGTTGTTTTTGTCGCAAAAGATATGTACGTGAAAACGAAGATCCAACAAGTCGTTGTATAAAGCGAGAAGATTGCATCTAGACTGATTGATTGATAAAGCTCTCCTATATGTTTAAATGTTGACTTTTCCATTTTGCTACTAAATTGTTGCAATCTATTTATCAATAAATGAACAGAAAACATTTATAAACTTTTAGATTTTCAGTGAATCATCATATACTTTATATTCGTTGTAAGAAAAATTTTCATAGCACAAAGTCTTGTTTTTACAAAGTAGATCTAGTGACATGAATCATGTATGAAATTAATTGAAAATCCATATTTCGATTAGATGTTTTATAACTATCTAAACGTATAAATCTACAGATGAAAGAGTAAGATCGATAGTATGACAGGATATCGAAGATTTACTGGACAAGTATGCATACGGAATTAGAGAAACTAATCAAAGACGTATCACAGAAGACTGAGAAAATGGTAATTTTTAACACGAAAAAGTCTTCTGGAAAGAAAGCGCGAATAACACAGGAGAAGACTTTTGTTTTTAAGTAAAAATAATTATTGGTGAAAAATGCAATCATGTTTAGTTTTAAATAGTGAATCATTGTAATTTATATTTTTTCTTGATTATCTCTTTCTGGAAAAGATTCAACGTGTCTCGCAAAAAAGCTCATTTATATTGAAAGGTAGACTTTAGAGAGAAAGATCTCGTTGTTTACTAATTTTTGTACATGACTATATAGAGGCCATGCGTAGTGTGTATAATGAATAGAATAGTCTGAACGAAAATCTAAATTCTTCTAACATGCTGTTTCTATTATTTTGTTCGTATAAATAGCATCTGCAATAATATTCGTTAATCCATTCAGCTGATCGCATGTTGATGCCACGAAGTTTGAACAACTCTATCATTAATTGGAAAAAAAGTGACAAAGGATGAAAACGAAAGGTGAAATACATATTATCGAAGGAATGAGTTTTTGCAAAGCATTTTCTAATCGATATTTTATTACATACTAACAGATGCAGAATTATTTTTATCAAATTGGTTTTTCACTCTGTATCCTCATTTTCATTAGGGCCGCTGTACTTCCGGTTTGTGTTTTCCATGCCCCACTGAGATATTTTCCTCTTATTTTGAACTCGGAAAAAAACTGCGTCGATTTCATTACTTTTTCTTTTAATTAAATATTCCCCATCAATTTTTAATCAGCGTAAAGTTATTGTGAATCTTCCAAGAACACATTAACTTATACTTGGTGAATGTAAGAGTTGAGATGGCATGGTTGTTATTTTAACATATGTTTCTTGTCATGGAAAAATATAAAAAGACTGCGCAAGTATACTATTTAAACTGCGCTGATAACTATTTCTTCTACTGATTTTTATTTTCCCCAAGGAAAAAATAAATCAATAAAAAAAACGCAAGTGATCATGAAAAACAGATAACTGAAATTGAATTTTATAACGAATTATTTATTCCATTAGAGCAACTTATATGTAATTCACTATCGAAAGAATAACTGAAGCACGTACACTTACCGTTCGTATGATGAAGATGATGAAAAACGTTTTAATACCGATCAACTATTAACAGAGAATAATAATCAATGTTGAATTATGTTTATTTCCTTTTATCTTTCGTTTTAACTGACTAATGATAGAATACTTCATAGCGCTGTTTCCATTTTGCTGGAGTCGAAATCTTGCAATCTTCCTTTTAGAGAGACATAGACAGTACTATTTTAAAATGAATAATTCGATCACTTCTGGAAGTAAACATAATCGATTAGAAACGATGAGCTTCATCTGCCAGAAAAATGTCTTAATTTTCCTCACACATTGAATATGCGCTGAGGATGTAGCTGTGGTAGATGCTTCATTTCCCGGGCTGAATCCCACGCCCATCTTCATTGGTCACAGTATTTTCTTTTAGTAAATATTTCGAATAGAAATGCGAACGCATTCCACTTTTTTCTTGTTGAACATAGTATTACAAAGTACAATATTTCTCAATTACATTTTCACGACAAGCTACTTGACATTTATTAGTAATCTGCACAACATCAATTTGGATTCTTGAACAAGACAACGAAAAGATGAGATTATTTTTTCTAGTAATTTCGAAAGCGAATATTTGTGGAATGAATCAAATACGCAGGAATGTTTCGAGTAGGAAATCGACTTGCCTCTGTATGGCTATATCAACGGGTAGATCTTCCTTAGTCTTGCTCTCGAACATCTCCCTTGAGTAGTCTTCCAGAACAAGCTCTAATAATATGATTCAATTTATAAAAAAAAACGAACAAACTCGCTTTTTTCAGTACGTTTGATATCATCATATTAGACAGGCTATTTATCATTCGCAAGTATTATTTTCAGGACGAAAATATCGAGTTTCTCAAGATATATAGCCTATCGAAGATTTCGATATCGAAATAACTCTAAAACTTTGAAATTCAAATCTGTTCGCGGGTCAAAACCGAATAAAACTATAACAGATTCCGTTGAATAATGATGTCACGGATTTGTTCATGAACATTTAAATAAGTAAGATCTGCTTGGCACTATGAATAGTTCTAAGTTTTGTTTATGTTGGAATGTTGTTCCTGAATATTCGCGCATTTCACCAATATTCATTGCCAACTGTTCTCGTAGTTCCCATTGGGATTTGATGCTGTTGATGTCTGCAAAAAATTTGATGCCAGATATTTTTGAGAGCTAATTTCAATTCCAGTCGAAATGTTTTAGATGTCGTAAAGAATACGTAGAATGTCGACGATGGATTAACATATACGAGAAAACCTGTTGTAATAAAATTGATGAATCCCTCTATGGATTGTCGATCAGTGCTTTTGTTTACTGACATTGTTACTGACGAATAGAAGGCATAGAATGGAAAAGGTAATGTCGACAAAATATATACGGCTACTTCTGCGACCAACATTCGCGTCAATTGAAAATCGCGTTGACGCATGCCATTAACTCTCGATGTCGGATTCACACGATTGTGCACCAGACGTATATTTCGTAGTGTAGCCACACTGAAGACGATCATGAATAGAAGTGGTGCCACACCAACAACAATTAACACATAGATTGCAAAAATGACATTATATAGACCAATCCGTATGCATTTACCATTGACAGTCGTATTCCAAAGAAGTGTATGGATAGAACTTATAATCCAAAACACAGCGCAGAGGAAAATAAGTCTCGAAGCTATGCGTACCTTGCCAAGATTTCGCATAGATACTTGACTAGATGAGATACAAGCTCGATCGAAACAGGCAAGTACGATCAAGGTACGCGAAAGCATGATTGCAACATGTCCAATGTATGAACGTACTTTACAAAATATTAATGAATTATTCGTGAGATCAAACTGTTCAATTGAATAAATACTTGTCGATACGAGAAACATCAGTACAATAATATTTGCAACAGAACCTGCCAATAGATAGCATGAACATGAATTCGATCGAAGTGGTTTTCGAAGGAACACAAGGCAGTTGAGTAAATTTCCAATATTGCCGAAGATTACATAGATTATCATAAACCATCCCATATATTGCTGTATTGATAATAGCTGTTGTGATAGTGACGAGGCCATACCGATTCTGTTTTATACTATACTGATGATTCTAGTACATATATATATATACTTATTTATATGCAATAAAGTAAAACGCTAAAATCAAAAAAAAACTTCGCTTCTCTTTTTATAAATCTAATCATTGACAACATGGAGTGGACACTGCGCGTGTTATAGATAGAGGATATTCAAAATTCCATGATAATAAAGGATCATTAATTTTGCAACATTTCCGGCAAAAACTGAGAAAAATTATCAAACAAAAGGACGGTCATGTTCAAATAACTTTAGGAGGCAGAAGAAGTAGGAAAAATTTATGTAAGATTTTAAAGAAAGTACATCATTCATTACTTATTAGAGCTAGAGACTCGCCTTTTCTCTTGAATGACGATTCTGGAGTTCATACAGTGATGAAGTTAACAATTTAGTCAAATAAAGCAAATAAAATTAACACGACTCAACTATTAACGGATACAGATCGATGATTGGGTTAAGTTACACTGTTTTTGCTCGTGCTGCACCAATATAAAATTTTATCATACTGATTGATATTGAATGCTTAAGTTTCTATCAATATTTTCTTTGTCCACAAAGCCTCTAACGCACTGAAATCAGAGAAAAATTTCTCGTTTTTTAAATATTGATGTTAGATAAGTTTGTCATGCTTTACTTGTTCCATTTGTATCTATTGGTTTGACAATGTTTGCTCTTGTCCTGTATTCATTCTTAGCTAGTCATCAGCAGAACGACGGCATCCTTCACTAATCGTTATTTTATACTTCGATACAACTGTTCAATCTGCCTTTGTTATCTTTGGAATAACAATATGTTTTTCTTCGGTGTGAAAAGTAAATCGTTCTTTAAATTAAAGAAAACATCAATTTTCGGATAAGGTTCTAAGAAATGATCACTTCTAAAGTATTTTAATACAATCGGCAATGATTTGTGAGAAAGAACAGTCTACACCGAGAGCAAGATTAATTGGTTTTGAACATGTTTACATCTAATATGAATTAGATTTTATGTTTCATATCTGTCCATCGACTGTTACCACTTAGAATAAACCAGATTAAGTATATCAATCTCCGTTAGTAACTAATATCTAGTATATGTATACAACTTTGATAGTTTCATGCTTTAATTAATTAAGATTCTCATGTTTTCAGTAAACTAAGACATTAATTATTCATAATGTGTTGTATGTTCGTGCTTATCAAAGATCCTCAGAATAGACTGAAGACAACATGACATTTCTCGTGTTATCTTTGCCGTTGGCACTCGTTGATAATCATCTTTATAAAGTGCACCAATCGCGAGTTTTCAAAATTGTTCCTATTCCATGATTTGTGATCGTTTCTTACGTTTTTGACGTTGACGTCATTGTCTCAGTAATTGTTAAACACATACCATAACTACCTTTCATATTTGGTAGTGCAAAAAATATCAATTGTTTCTTCATACGCCACTGATGCTTAAATTTTTCATTCACAGTGCCAATCTCCGTCCATCGTGAACATAAATAATTTATTGATTTTATGAAATATGAATTCTTCTACATCGATACCTATCATCCAAGTACAAAGTCGAGAGATAAGACCTCATCCTATTCGAACTTCTTCAAAATGAATCGATAAAATGCATAAAGCTTTCATCATTTACTGTTCAAAACTAAGTAAATAGAATTCTTCTCGTTTTGTAAATTCTTTATTGTTTGCACAGTCGCTTACATATTGATCTAGTGATGTTGAGAAATTTCAAAATACAGCGAGTTGATAAAATATAGAATACTTTTTCGTTTTCACAATAGAGATTTCTTTTCGATGCTATCCCCTTACAATTTAGTATCATGGCTTCTTTATCTACAGGAATGTTATTTTTACAAACAAGATGTGAAATTCAAATTCAGTAACTTTTAACCTTTATGCACTGCAATTACTGACGTCAGTTCGACTTGAAACGTGATTTTTCTTGAAAAACCGAAGACTTTTTTCTCTCGCATACATCACTCTTTAATTAATTCCTGTTCCTTAGCTGTTGGAACATATTTTACGGTATTAAGAATATCATGCCACTGGTGAGTTTTTATTTTGCTCTCCATATGAATTCGAACTTTGCCGATAATGCTAATGTTATTTTGTATCGAACTTAGTCCTAAGAGCCAGATATGTTGCATCAAATTATTCATCGATTGATATGTGCCCTGTTAAAAGTATAAAAATGGTATTTTTTTTTCTCGAGATCTTTCCTATTTATTTATTTCCACACCATGAATACGTGTCTAATTCAATTTTTTTTACAGTAGTGTATATGAAAATGAAATGTCGTCAAGGGCATTCGGTTTAAAATATTCGCATGCTTTTTTCTTGAATGAAATTACATATCATTATAGAATACATGCAGCTAAATAGAAGAAATCTACTTCTTAGCATCTCTAACCATGATTTCAAATAAAAGTTTTTTAACGGTCAATAGACTGGCTCTATGAAAAGTGCTCCTATCTTTAAGTAGTTCTATTATTGTAACTGCACGGTATTTTACATTGTTGAAACGAACGTTTTTGGAATTTATGTGTAAAACGTATTGTATAAATAATCTTGAACCACCTTGTCTGACGGAGCATGATGAGTTATATTTAAAGCAAAAAAGAATTAGAGCTCACGATATTTAACAGGGTGACTTAAAAGTCATGATATCGAAAACATATAATACATTCATTACAACTCGGGAAAATGAGCTTATTTTAACAAAATGATAGACACATGTTTAAGTTGTAAAGATGGAAAAAGGCATCTCTAGAGAGAAATTTGTCGCAGCATGAGTGTGTTTCGATCAAACCGAGAGCAACATTCGATTCAATTTCCTATTTCATTGCATTTTTACAAACGGCATCAGCATCTAGATACGTAAATCAATTAAGTTAAATAAAAGACTTTGTCCTTCGAGCCAATGACAAAATTGATACTTCTTCTAATGACCTCACTTAGAAAATAAGGTTATACATCAAATGAATAATGACCTTTGTGTGGAGAGCAATTTTCAACCTTTTCGTTCTCTGATAGTAGACTCGATCGAGTATACCAGTAAGGTGTTTGTTTGAGAGGCTGAGATATAGGCTGAAGTGTCACACAAGTTTCAGTTTCCAGCTTCGTTCTCAGGTAAGGAAAATTGCTTCGGACTTGTGAAACATACAGAAACAATTTTGTAATGGACCTGAAATTAACTGCAAATTCCAATTTTCACGCTTTTATCTACCAGTTCTTGTCGATTCCAACGCCACTGTAGACTTAACTTTTGCATGATTTATAACCTTGGAATAGATTTGAAAAGAGCACTTAAAACTGAATACAACTGATATGAAAAATCAGAATCAAATCGATAGCTTTCAATGCTGGTTATGCATTTTTGTAAACAGCATAAAACCAAATCCTTGAATTCCTAACTCGTTTTCTAAATATGTCTAGTATATTGACAACTACCGACCTCGTGTCGATTTTCCATGTCAGTTGTGTTCGGTTTTGAATGCTCTTGTCAAATCCATTCTTAAGTCACAGATAATCCAAAAAGCAAGTCTACAATTAAGTTGAAATTGACAAGAACTGGTAGAGAAAACCTTAGAAATTTGAATTTCAAGTCCATTCCAAAACCTTTGTTGTGTGTTTCACGAAATTCTGACTACAGTTTGGGATAGAGTGAGAAAAACTGGTTCTCAACTATATAAAACAGCTTCACACAATTACATTTTTCGCGGGGAGAAAAATGTCATCTCTAATACCATATTATAGGAAACGGTGCATCCATAATTGGAACAAAACCAGCAACTTGCACAACTATCAGCGTTCTATAATTTCGATATTCACACTCGGCAACATCATACATATACACAGTCAGTGCTTAGATTTTTGCCCACACCCTTTTTACTATGAACTTACAAAATTCTGAAGAAAATCTGTCATTCCTCAATGAATGTTGGGGGTTAGGGGGCGGGTTAGGAGACTTTGAGGCTTCTGACGAATTGAAAACTCATAGTCACACAAACGCCAATAATCATCCTAAAAAACGACAATTTTTATTTGAACTCAATATTTCGTCCAAATTTTTAAGAATAACCACGTAGTTATTCAAGAACAAAGGCATTTGCTTCGATGAGGTTTCAATGAAAAATACCAAGTAGATTCTTGAACAGTTACTTCATCAATCCAGATTGTTAACCAGTCTGCTGTACGTTTAAATGTAAGTTTCATTATGTTTCGCAATCGATTATCCCAGTATTGTGCTTTTAAGTTGTCGGATGTTGCTAAGGTAAGATCGATAATTCTGAAAGTAAGACTATGAAGATACGGAAAAAAATTGTATAGAAATGGTATATTGTCGAAATCAATGGAATCGATTCTCAAATGTTCAATCGATGGAAAGAGATCTGCAATAAGACAAATATCTTTTTTTCTGAAATTCTTGATGATTACGGAAAAAATCGAAAGAAATGTCCAGACGCTTAATGTTCTTATTCTTTCGTATAAAATCATTCCTTTTAAGCATCAATTGATTAACTTTGATTTGAAGCGATGAAATATTTTTGAAAAATGCTATAAGCGTATTGACTATATGAAATTGTGTTTGTCGCCCTGAAATCTCTAATGTTGTAATTTTTGATAGTTGAACATGAGTCGTAATCCATTGAAGTAACGTTAGATTAAGACACACAACCTTGAGACACTCGACATTCTCGAAGTAGTATTGACTTGATAACGGAGGATCCACCGCTGAAAGACGTAAACTATAAATATGAATCACTAGAACGTGACTATCGGTAATGGAACGCTTAGGAACTGTCCAAAATTGAACAGTTCCATAGCTGATCTCTGAATAAGAATCAAAGTCAAATTGATGTCGTCGAGGAGCAATAGGTTGATAGTTAAAAATCGAATCATTGAAACGTCTATACATCATCATGAAAATATTGAAGTTTTTCTTTTCGGTCCAAAATGCAGTTTGAAAAGATGTCAGCGTACTCTTGATGCTGTTAAGACCGTCTTGTGATAGACGAGCAGCACCTATTTTCAAAGTAAAATGGGTTAATAAAGGGAATGATGTTTCAAGAAGTATTTGCCAATCATTTGCATTGAAAAATCTATTGTGTGAATTGAGAACTTCTAGATCATATAAATTTGGCATGGCATGAAAGTATTGTACTAACTGGTCCCATGTTACTTGAGTATACCTATCGATAAAATGCAAAATGACAGTTCGAAGTCTAGTTAATGTTGTAATATCGATCGTTGATGGAAAACTGTTTGAAGAGTTGTTTACTACGTGTACGTTCAAACAATTGAGGCCAGGTGCACATTGGGAAATTTGCTGCAGTTGGTTCCATGTACAACCCTTCCCCGATAATAGTCAGGTGTTTAATATTAAAGGATGTAAATTTTGGAAAGTTGCTCAGTGCTGCGTAAAGATTCATAATGAGAACGAGCCGTTTGAGTGTCAGCAAATTCAAAATGGTGTGCTCGTTAAAATTCAACACGTTAGACTCCTCAGCATTGCTTACTTTGATTGACAGAGTGCAAAGAGGCAAATGAAATAAGGAATGCAAAGCTTCATTAATTTGGTGCTTGTCAACAGTTGTAGTATCAACATTCAAGTTAAATCCACGAAGTTTGTTGAAAATAGCCAATGATGGAAAAAACGATAAAATGGTGTTAATTTGTCCGTGTGTATCAAATTCACATAATGTTAGACTTCTGATCTTCTCAGGATACTTTGATAGAACACCAACACAAATTAGAAAGTCTTTCTTACGAATATTAGTGAAATCGAAATGAAAGTGTTGACATTGATTAACAAGAGCATTAAAACGACTATGTAATTGATTATCGAAAGCAACGAACACATCCACTGCATTAATATATTTCTCCAGAAGATCGATCAGGAGCTCGTTAGCAAGCGATTCAAACTTTGATATCGGCATAGGCAAAATAAGAAAAATTGAAAATAAACCTACTTCCCATATTTAAAATGTAGATATAGCTTGTGTAGTTACCTGATAAAAAATAACGTGGTGTTCTTTCTTCTTTTCTGTGGATTCGGCAAGTAGATGTTAACATATCTGCTTTTATTCTCTGGTCTGAAATGAAGAAAAAACGTATAGATGCTAATATTTCTACTTTCTCCATAAACTTTAAAAAAATCTATCTATAGAAATTATTTGTTAAATTCTTTTGGATTTTAGAGCGTATTGTTAAGTCTATCATCATTGATTTTAAACGAAACTCCGATAAAGAATGTGTCAAATTACGTATACAGGTGTCCAAAAGCTTTTAACCTAATTTCATTATTCTGAGAATCAGCATTCATCCCAGACTTATCTTTACAAGTTTATTTTTAATTCATCCTAACTCATTTTAATCATGCCCTTGGTTCCCAGCTATCGGGAAACATTTCTTGTTGTTACTGGTCTAATTCAAGTTCTTACAGTTTGATAACGCTAAATGCGCTCATTTCATCTATCAAATATCTATACGAAATTACTCATAGAATAAGAAACATATGAATCACTTTATGAAAGCTTTGAAAACCAATCTTTAATTAGAAAACTCGTTCAATTTCAACTTACATTCATCGAAACTAACTTCGTTCGATGCAAATTTCTGTTCTCTACGAGTATCTAAAAGAGTTTCTCAGGCATTAAATGTTTATCTTTAGATATCGATAACTAGCAAACATCACCCCAATCAGATAATTGTTTTTTGGAAAATAATGATTTTCGTAGTTTTATGAAATCAAAGATTTGCTGAGTTATACTAACATGATTCTTTCTTTGAATGTGGATTCAATCAATTCCTTATTGCAATAAGATTGTCAATCTGAAATTTGACATCTCAAATATCTGTTTTTCTACAAATAAAGTAAAACATAGTAATTTGCGTATTACTGAACTGATATCCAGCAGTGTTGGATGTGGGCATTTATTCCTGCACATTGTATCCTTCATATGCACATACATATTTTGAAAAGAAAAAAAAAGACTTATAGTTATATAAACGATTACATTCAGTGTTTAATTACTCACAGGAACGAACGAGATGTTGTCTCCTACGTATATATCTCTTTTAAGTGTATCACCTATAGTTCATGGAGAGCGTGATTTCACTGGTATAAAATGCAATATTTTTACAGTATACACGTGAACGTAATTGCCAACACCTTACGATGAGTTTTATTATAAAGACGACTATCATTTTAAAGGTAATTTTTGACTAGAAAAGCGGAAATATGTAGATTTTTTAGAGGAAATCGTGCTCTTCAATAATAAACTGAACCATTGTGTCTAGCAACAACAAAAATGATAATGTAAATCTATTTTATCTAGTTGACCAATCAGCTGGAAGCGGGCTAGACCATTGATTTGTATAGAAAAGGCCGTAACTAAAACTTTGGAAAAGTTTGAAGAT
>OENT01000360.1:0-127625 GCA_900239685.1 Rotaria macrura | reverse complement strand
TCTATATCTCGAGAACGGTTCATCCGTTTGAGCTGAAACTTTCAGCTTATTCCTAAATATGTTAGGCCTATCTACTGTGAAAATATCAGCCAGATCGGTGAAAGTCATTGCGCAAGGTTCTACAGGAATTGGTCGTGGCTTAGGTGCAATGCCTCCTATGCACATCAATATTGGCGGTCACATTCATACCGGTGTATGCACGTAGCCGACAGAAATCACAAAATAACGTTATATGTGGTACGGTGGTCGATGTTTTGAGAGATGGTGCAGTAGATACAGTGGTTTGAAAAAAGACTTGGAACACTCTAAGTGCATATACAATTAATTATTTTAAAGCTTCTCTTGCGCCTTTATTTTGTTGTTATTATATATTTATCCTTTTCATATTATCCACCAAAATTATTCGTTCATTTAATTGATTTTTATTTTGTCATTCTTTAATTATAAGCTGATACGGTAAAGATAAATAACTTATAATCACATCATCTTTCTGTATTACATTATTGGAGCATGGGAGTTCGTTCTACCAGAAAAATCCATCGTGATACGAAGATAACATTGTCTACAATTAGTTACCAATCGAAAAAATTCCGAGCTCAAGACTCGCTACAACATCGAACAGACCAAGGTCGAAAACTTAAAATTGGCGCGAAAGATAGCCGAGCATTAGGTCAATTTATTAGACGAAATAGTGAACTTACGTTGGATGAATTGCCTGAAAAACTACAAGATCAATTTAAATTACTTTTTCCACAAGCACAATATCACGGCACTTACATTGTTTTGAATATAAAAATTGCTTACCATTGAATACCACAATGTTAACACAGGAGTATAAAGAAGGTTGAGTTCAATGGGCAAAACAGCATATAAATGATGATTGGCAATCTATCTAAAGTATTCACCGACGAAAGTTCATTTCAATTGTTTAGAAATACTATCCGTCAGTGGTCGGAATATCAAAATGAAGAAAACAAAAGAGTTCTGAAGAATCGACAAAACGTTCATGTTTGGGGTTCTATTAGTTATCGTGGAAGAGTTGGTTTTCATTCTTTTTAAAATATTATGGATAGTGATTATTAAATCGAAATATTAGAAAAAAACTTGATTCTGAATGCTAAACATCAATTCAAGACTGAATGACGATTGCAGCAAGATAACGACCCCAAGCATACGTCTTCAAAAACTGAAAGTTGGTTGGTTGAGAATATTCGAGCTGTTATGAATTGGTCATCGAATAGCCCTGATCTCAATCCGATTGAAAACATTTGGAATATCATAAAACCTTGGATTGTGAAAAGAAAACCAACACATATTAACGAGTTAAAAATTTTTATCTATGAAGAGTGGAAACAATAAAAAACGTTATCAACAATTTGATCAATAGCATGAAAAACAAATGTCTCTTGGTTATTGAGTCCAACGGAGAATGAATCGAATATTGAACTACATACTGCAAAACTATGTATTAGTATAGAATAAACAAAGAAACCCTTTTTTGAAAGAAGTTTAACAAAGCTTTAAGAATAGCTTAACATTAGTTCCAAGTTGTTTTGTAAACCATTGTATGTGAGTCACTCATGCAAAGCATTGAAAGTAATTAGATTGGATGCATGTACAGGGTGTCGCAAAGGTCATCTACCAAAAAGAAAATTGAATATCTCAGCCATTTTTTAAAGAAACCCATCAAATCTTTTTTTGTTCGAAAGAGAAATGTTCTAAGTTTTATTTGATACAAAAGATTCTTACAAAAACTGTTCATAGGTGTTACCATTAACATCGATAAAAAATTCAAGTCTTTTCAAAATATCATTAAAAACACTTGGTAATGCTTGTTTTTTTATGGTTTTGATTTCTTTTTCGATTCTGTCCTTCAATTCATGAATATCTTCAACCTGCGTTTTGTACACGTTTGATTTGATATAAACCCAGAGATAGAAGTCAAGAGGAGTTAGATCCGGAGATCGCGGCGCCCAAGAAATTGGTCCACCTATACCAATCCATTTATCATTGAAATTCTCATCTAACCATGCACGAACTCCTTTTGAAAAATGCGCTGGAGCGCCATCTTGTTGAAAAATGATTTTTTTATGCAGCCTTTTCTTTTGTAGAATTGAATAAAAATAATTTTTTAGCATATTCAAATAGGTTTTTTTATTGATTGTGTCTTCTTCAAAAAAAATAAGGACCAATTATCTGCTTGCTTGACATTGCACGCCATATATTGATCTTGGGCGAGTTCATTGCAGCCTCGACCGTAGTAAATGGATTGCTTGCAGTCCAAATACGACAATTGTGCTTGTTCACCATCCCAGAAACATAACAACTTGATTCATCCGACAAGAAAACATTAGCTTCATTTTCTGGATTTTCAAGAATGGGTATCAAAAGTTCTGACATTTCTACACGTAAATCCATATCTTCATCATATAACTGTTGAGTAGAATGCATCATATATGGCTTAAATCCAATAATATCACGCATAATACGATGTGCTTTATCCTTTGAAATGTTCATTTCTCGACCAATTTTCCTTACACTGGTTTGCGGTTCTTTGCTCAAAGCCTCTTCCACCTCGTTGACAATGTCATATGTAATTGTTGATGGTCTTCCAGAACGGATGCGGTCTTCAACTGAACCAGTTTCAAGAAACTTTCGATAGATAGATGTAATAGTATGCTGCTCCGGAATCTCTGTTAATTCTCGTTGCCGTAATTCACGAATCACCATTATTGGCGATTCAAATTTAGCCATTAGAAGAACGATCTGGATTTCGATCTTCAAAGAATATGACATTTTTTAACTCTGAAATGTAAACTATACTTGGAACATTCCTCTTTCAAACAAAAAAAGATTTTATGGGTTTCTTTAAAAAATGGCTGAGATATTCAATTTTCTTTTTGGTAGATGAATTTTGCGACACCCTGTATTTCATGCTCTAGTCATACCTCAATAGGTAAGTAATTATGTTTGATGTGTGTTCATGAATAAAGTAAGCAAACATGTTTTTAGTATCAGTTTCTCAAGGTGTGAAAATACCGAACTTTTGTCATTCTGTTATAATTATGTACATGTGACTCTGTCGATGTATACATTCTATGTGTGATATTCCGTTGTTAACATTCATAACCTGTCCGCCAGCTATACCACCTATATATATAAGCGGTGTGTTTCGATTTTGACAGGTAGTTTTTCAAACTTGTGGTAATCATTCAAGTCGACTGGTATCGTTGCGTACAACGTAGCTAATAGTCTATACTCATCCACGATTATTTCTCATGGAGAAACATATGTTCAACTGGTTGTTCTTTATTTGCATCACATTTATTGTCGCTGGTGGTGTAACATTGACACAAGATGATGATGAAAGCGATTTCAAATCGTATAGAAAATTTCCTTTTAACAATGCTGAATCGAATCGGTTCTTTGAAACCGCCGTTGTGTCCCGTCATGATAGTCGAGAGTTTCTTACGGACTGGTTCAAACGTTCGGGTTTCACCGCCGATCAACGCCAATTTCAGAATGAAATGTTATCAGCGCATAACTCCTATCGTGCTCTTCACTGTGCTAAATCTCTAGTACTTGATGATACACTTAGTGCTTCGGCTCAAAAGTTTGCAGAAAAACTTGCAAGCACAAACCAATTTTATCATAGTGGTACTGCAGATGTAGGTGAAAATCTCTACATGGCAAGTAGTTCAAATCGTATCAAAGTTGATGGTATGTCATCTTCAAATCATTAGATATATTCTTCATAAATCGGGTTATTCTAACATTGCAGGGTACACACCAACGACTTCTTGGTATAATGAAATTAAATTTTACAATTTCAATAACGGAGGCTTCTCAATGGCTACGGGTCATTTTACGCAAGTCGTGTGGAGAAGTACTAAAAAAATTGGTGCGGGCTTTGCTTATAGTGATGGAGGTCGCTCTGTTTATGTCGTGGCTCAATATTCACCTCCAGGAAATTATCAAGGTCAATTTCAAGCGAATGTTCGTGCAAAAGGCAGCTGCTGAATCGATTAAATCCTTATTGATGATCCAACAATGGAAAGAGGACTCGTGATTTCATCTATTTATATGTAGTTTCTTAATACTTTTTAATAAATCAATCATCGAATATGAGTGCGGATGTGTGTTCTTAACTCTTCCAAAACCATCACAAACGGCATTATCATGAGTGAAAGGGATAACTGAATAATGAAATTTCACATGTTAAAGTTTTCAGTTCAAACAAATGTTTCTCTTTGGAGTCGAAATGTTTGGAAAACAATGACTTTCTAAACATAAACTTATAAAAAATAGTCCGTTTTTAATCATTCGATATCTTAGGAATTTTTAATAATTCCCTGAGATCAATTAAAAATTCAGTAAAATGAGCATCACTTGAGAAGAAAGGCATAATGACACGAACTCGTTTGCAGCTCCTATCTATAGTACGAGTCTTATATCTATGAGTAAAATATGAAATCAAATAGAAGATATCAGAGGTGAAGTTCCTTCATCATACGAACGCAGATATTTAAAAAGTACAAGTATCGATATATATCAAAATTATTACAGGTTCTGAGAGTGGGTTTTGAATTATGACAATGGGGCATTGATTTTGACATGTTTTGGGTTGCGAGCTAATGGTTGGCTTGCTCTGATGAGCTGAAAATAGTTTTGTTTTACTCTACACATTTATTTTTTTAATGCCCTTGGTCAAATAAACACTTTTAGAAAATCAGGCACAACAGAAAGAACATACTAAGATGAGAGAGGGAATAAGACTGGTTCTAAACACCGTTAACATCCCTATCTTCCCTATGATAAAATACGTGTCCTAACCCATCATTCATCGGTTCTTTTTGCAATAGTCCATTATTTCGACGTATTCAATTGATAAGCCAAGTAGAACACTCTAATAGATATATATTTTTGCTGGAGAGAATTCGTGATTCTTAAATGCATGGTAGTTTATTAATTTGTTTTATCAAGGTGCTGATAAGCATCATTCATAATGGATGTTATATATACATATGAAGACGAGGCTTGAACTCGTTTTCGATTATTGATGATAATACTATAATCATGTTCATCCAAAATGACTATTCAATACACAGAATATAATTAATTATTGTTGTTGTAATTCAGTTGGATGTTGTTTAACTACATTGACTGAGGCGTAATTGGTTGTTTTCCCCTGTTTTCTTTTGTTTCTGTTGGGATAAAAATTAGTAACTTGTTGTTTTGATGTTCATCCGTTGTATTTATTTATTTATTGTTTATGCTCATTTTTATTTCTTTTTTTTGTAACCCCATCGTTGTTTATATCTATCTTTTGAGAAATAATTGTTTACCTTTTATGTTCTTGACTCTTCCTGTTTTATCTTCAGACTTGAAGCCAATCAAAACTTCCGCTTTTTTGCTCGTTGTTATTTGATGAGTTGCGTAAATATTATCGTCCTTTAATTGTTCCAAGATCTTGGGATCGTTTTACGTGTGATAAAATGGGCGTTTTCGTAGATGTTGAAATTCCTGACGGTTATTCTTTTCTTTCCATTTAAGTTTTAAATTTTTGGAAGTTATTTTCCAGACTTTTGATGAAGTCACTGTGAGTTACATTTATTCTTCGTTTAAATGAAATTTGTATATTTCTTCTGGTGTCGCTTCGATTGCTAATGCAACTGGTTCATAAATTGATTTTTTCAAAGTTGATTAACGATTGTCAAATTTCAGCATTAAAATTTGGATAACGTTATCGTCACTAATATCAGGCAATTTCTTCAGTTCTTTTTGTAATGTTTGTTGATACTATTGTTGGAGTTTCAACTATTTGGTTGTTGCTTATCTTCGATTGATAAATTTAAAGATACAACTCGACAACAGATGTACAAGCATTAATTGCTTATTGCTTTATTTTCAGACTCTTTTGTTGTTCTATTGTCTTCCACGTGTTTAGTTCTAAGTCAAGTCCACAGTGCCAGAAATAAATTATTTCACATTTATCCAGGAACTTGTTTAATGCCATTGCAATTGCATCTTGTATCGACCATGAAATGTTTCGGTCTTGATGACCGTCATCATCTTGAAAGTCATAAACTGTTTCTTCATTGTTCATATCACTATTATTACCGGAAATATGAAACGTATGTAATGGTTTGTGCCCTATTATCTCATCGGTTGGGTCCATTATTTTATGCGTTTTAGAGTTCTTTTTCGATCCCTAAATTTACTTTTCAAAATTATTCCATTAGTTTCTTATTTATAAGATGAATGAGTTCGAGATGATGAAAATATTAAAATTCTTTACTAATTAGTCCCCACGATATAATTTTATTGTTGTTGTTGAATATGATTGACCCTAATTCTTCTAGCCGTGCAACTATTATTGATTGTGAATTATGTGTAAGTAAGGTTTTTAATTAATATTATCATCAAGCTGTTGATTGAATGCATGAATTATATTTCTATTCAAGCACATTGTTCTTCTTGTTAACTTTTTTCCGATTCTGTATCAACGATGGATCTTGTTGTTTGTTTCACTTTTTTGATTAGCTCAATTGATAATATTAATTGTTGATTTGTAATGAATATGGATTAGAGTGATGTTTAGTGATGAATGATATAGTGCATATTATACTCTTAACTATTCAATTTTTCAATCTTTTATATTGCATTTCGTCAATCTCACCATTGTTTAAAATTTAATTTATAGTAATAATCTGATAGAGTATTTAAATCGTGTGTTATGAACGACATAGTGAAAATAGCTAGAGTTTAAATGATGCGAGTTTTCGTTAAATAAAATAGTAGAACGAATTTCCATTTGAACTAATTTTTCTCTTTCTTTTATGTATATGGGCATCTTGGTTATTCTTCATATACGAATTCTTTCTTTCCTTTGTTTATCGATCTGGCATGATTAGTGATCATTGAAAAACAAATTTTTTCCTTTGTTGTGTTAGATATGTATGTATCATGGTCTTATTTGATCATAGTAAAGTTATGAATCTGTGCCACGTGTGTCGCTCGCTCCACCATCCATACAATCCGTACGTAAGTGTTACAACGCATCAATATCCGAGCGCTTTGATTGGCTGATATATCATTTTGTATTAAGTGATGTGATAAAATTAAATATTACTATTTAACACAGCCGCTCCGTACCAGTGAGAAGATGGAGTTCTGTCTCTCCCTCATGGACTGTTAAATAAAATCGAATCGTTTTAATTTAGTATTAAATTGTTTTTTTACTTTACGAATAGAATATAACATCTAATTTCGTATCTTTTTCCTTTGGGATGAGTCTACTGAATTAGATCCCATCGTCCCAGCAATGGAACGATGAATGCTTTGCTCCCCAATCGATTATTAGTTTTGAATGGACCTTCATATCTACTTTCGAATTAGTTTCGAATGCTTTTTGTCTTTAGTAGTACTAAATCATTTTCTTTCAATAATAACTCGAGTCTGTGTAGATCGTATCGTGCTTTGTATTGTTTTTGATTTTTCATAATGGTTTTTTCAGTCTTAGTTACTAATTTTTCAAGATAAATCATAATTCTTAGACTATATGCTCTGGATTTTTTTGTGAGTGAAATGAGTTCCCTTTTTTGATCAAATAGAAGAGTGGCTTATGTCGTCCGTGCACCATTTCGAATTATGTCTGCTTTTATGTGGCTTTTATTGATATATTATAACTGAATGCCATATGTTGTATCACTTCATCCCAATGTGATCGTCCTTCATCACGCAGAGCTGCTGTTGTTCTATCGATGGTTACGTTAAATCATTCACTTTGTCAGTTTGCTTATGCATAATATACTGTGGAATATAGATGTGCAACAGCGAGGTGTTAATAAGTCGTTCATAAGTTGTGAAGTAAATTAAGTACCATTGTCCGTTGAAATACATGTCGGAGTTCCATATGTGTAAATAAAACCATTAATAAGAAATCGTTCTGCTGTTGCTGCTAAATAATCTTGGATAAAGTTTTCTATGAAAAATTTAGATAATTTATCTGTCAGAGAAATGATGCATCTATTTCCATGCTTTGATTTTAGACCTATCGGAACATGAAAGTTCATGCTAAGAAAGTTCAGTATTCCTTCTAGAGGTGGTATCTGTTTCTATCTTCCTGGTCATTTCTGAAGACGATACTTGTTCTATGCACACGGTAAACATGAATTTAAATGAGTTCTAATATCAGCTATCATTCTTGGTCAGTGAGATCGTTGTTAAATATTTTTGATTCATGCTCTATCCCGTCCAAATCGAACTCCATTATCGGATTTATCACGATAGATTTTTAATATCAGCTCATATTCGTCCCTCCAGGACAAATGCCACTGATGGAAGTGGAAATTGTTGTCTTCTACATAATATTCCTTTTCCGATGAAATAATGTTTGTTATTCTTAATATTCGCTTTTATTTTCTGCAATGACTTGTCTAGTTCTTCACATCGCTTCAAATCATTCGCATCAAATCGAATGATTTTATTCGGATTTTCCTCTGATTTTCTCTATCGATTCCTTATAAATCTCTGTTTTCTCTTGTTGGATGTGCTCGTTATTTTCGCCATTCACTGATGTAGTTGTGTGTGGGTGTTCTTTTGCTTTGTTTTGTTTTTTTGCCTACGAATGTATGATGGGTATTGCTTTATTGTTTAAAGTTGATAGAGATACCTGGGTTTGTGTCGACGCTGATTTATATTGAATTTGTTCTTAAATGTCTTCTTCAGCTGTTTCTATTGGCAATCTTGAAAGACAATCTTCCATATTCTTTTTCTTGCCTTGAATGTATTTCACTTTAAATCGGTATTGTGCTAATTTTAATCTCTATCGTTCGTATCTTTTATTTAGTCGTTATTAGTTTCAGAAATTAATCAATGATTCTTCATTTTTTTCTAATATAAATTTATGTCCACGAAGATATTTATTTCATTTATCGATTGCTTGTGTACTATGGCGTAACATTCTTGTTCAATTTTCAGGCATTTCGTCTGGGTATTTGTTAATTTCTTCGATATATATGCTGATGACCGATTACCGTTAAACCAATTAATAAATAGAACAGTATCAATTCAATTTACACAAGCATCGGCTTGCGTCAGATAAATCAAGCATAAAACCAGCCGTTAATATTCTCTCTAGTTGATGAAATACTATTCTTGCTTCATAGGATAATTCAAATTTTATCTTCTAGTTATTCTTTTTTTGATTGAATGTCCCGGGTGAATATTTATGTTATGATGCAGCGATTGAAAAGAATTTTGGAATCAATTTTTTGTAATACTCTGTTGCTCTGCCGAATCTAAAGGCGTCTTCCGCCGATGTTGTAACTATAATGTTTGAGTTGAACCACGGATGTTATCTGGGTATGTGGATTTATAGTAAGTACGCAGTTTAATTACATGACTGTAAGAAATAATGTTTCCATTCGTGCAATTTCACATGTACCCAGGTGAATGAATCCGATGAAATCCTATGGGAATCCGGGTTGTGGAAACAGTAACGGATCCGACGGGAGAAATCTATTTTCTTATTTGTGTACGAATTAGCATTTAAACCCAACAGTAGAGGCTTGTCTAATCATACGATGAAATCCAATCGGATTCCGATAGTAGGATTCGATAAAACCCAACACTAGGGATTCGAATGTCGGATTGCAACCAGGAATCCGATGGGATTTCGTCGGATTAGAGAAAGTCCGATGGAAACATGGTCAGATCAGAGAGGCATCCGATCGGATCCAAGTGTCTGAATCATCCTGCTGGGTATCAACATTTTATTTAAAGTTTTCTTCATCCAATGAAGTGCATTATACTTCTTCAGCATGTTTTAAATGTTCTGTAAACTCTTTCGAGTATATCATGATATCATCGATGTATAGGCGACTACATGTTTCCATTGGTTTTGATCTAATATCTGATTAACAATATGTTGAAATATGGATGGTCTATTTGAAAGTCCTTGTAATAATACCTTAAGTTGGCAATGACCATCTATTATTGAAAATATTATTATTGGTCGATCAGCTCTGTTGAGTGGTACTTGAAAATATTCTGGTTTAAAATCGAATTTTGTAACATAAACTGCCTTTATTCATTAATTATATACATATCGTGGACTCTTGTCAATGGGAAAGCTTCTTTTGTTGTAACTTGGTTCAAGTGGCGATAAGCTACACAAAATCCTATTATTACATCTTTCTTTCCGACTATAATACAACTGGCGATGATCATGGAGATGTTGAATGTTCAATAAATCCACATTTTAATAATTTTTCAGTTACGTTTCTTGATCCATGTTTGACTTTCTATATCGTGGTGTTGAATAGGCCAGTGTGTACTCGTTCTAGTTTTGATCAAAAGGCATAAAATATGTCGGTTGATAAGTGAGAACGTCCCCTATACAACAGTTCATATATTATAAAATTTAGTAGAACACAGGTGATTGCAAGTGATACCATTAAAGTCACTATGTCTTCTACCTAGCTATTCAAGAAGTATGGTACGATGTGTTGAAATCAAAAGTGTCAAAGAAGTTTTACACTACATGTACTGGATGGATAGAGGAAATGGGGGCTTACGAGGTCGCATATTTTATGTTTCATGGTAAGAAGTCGGCATGTGCGTATAATAATACATAGTGCAGTCAGTGACGAGCTCTTCCACAGTACTAATCACGGCTAACTACTTTCAAGAGTAAGAATATCGCATCGACAGACTGTCGTCTTTAAATTGGACTTCAGCTTAAGTTGTAAACATCTCACATTCCTCGTATCCTTCCCGGTCAAACAGAACGATCCGTAAACGGTCGTATACGATGAAAACAAGGCCTATTACGACGTCGTATTACCCCGTTTTAACAAGGTCAGTAATACGTCCGTATGTTGTATAGAATACGATTGTATTACGCTGTCTTTACGAGGGTTTTACGGCGTATATACGGTGTCCGTGTACGTCCGTAATACTGACCTTGTTAAAACGCCACAATAAGGCTTAAAACGGTCGTTTAACCGTGGTATACGATGTAAAAACGACCGTTTACGATACTGTAACGGTGGCCGTTTTCATTGACCTGGGTTCCGAATGAATCCACATTTGGCTAAATGCAGACACAAACGTTTCTAAATCCTCAAAATAGACTGGTATCATACCTAATTAAAGAATGCAATGAATCTCGGAACTGGAATTATATGCACAGCTGAGACTTCACTTCTGAAAAGCCGACTAAAACCAAATCAGATGGAAAAAAACACGCAGTCACTGAAAAATCATCGCCCAAAATTCCATCCGTTACTAGCCCACCGGGCCGAAAAAAACACATTCTGGAACACTTGGTGATTAAAATTCTATTGGTCAACTGCACAACTTGAAAAAAGTGTGACTGGCTAAACTGTCTACCTAAGAAATCTTATTCGTCAACTGTCCATAGGAGTGGTACTTTATTGTTATTTCACTTTATAAATGTAAAGTTAAGTAAAGTATTTAGCTTTGCTTTATCGGTGAAGTATTTTGAGATACTTTTACTTTATCACTGAAGTAAAGCTACTTAACTTAACTTCAACGATAAATTAAACTTAGTTTCCTTGAGTTAACTTCGTAAAGAAAGATAAAGTGTCATCCCTACTGGCCAACCGAAAAAAAACGACCCATATTCTTAGATAAATATATACTACATAATTCTAAAGACCCCCAATCCCCCAGTGTCTATTTAAAATCGAGTATCACTTTTCTGTTAAAATTCAGATTGAAATCAAAAGAACCAACGTATTTCCCGTTCCTGGGAACTAGAAACGCATTAAACAAAGGCATAAAACTATCAGATACATTATACAGAAATGTCGCTACATGAAAATAATGCATTAAAGCTCATTGTAACATATACGATAGAAGCTAATGTTTGAAGAATTTCAGTGAAAACCGATTCAAAAAATATTGACCTGTTGATGTTTGATAACATTTTTGCCTATGGCACTTTAAAACATCACTGTAAAAAGGAACGAGTTTGGACACTGAATATTATCTCAACAAAAAATAATTGTTTGAACTTAAATTATTTTTACATCAATAACCAACCAAATTCTAGATTTAAAACGAATGTCTGCTCAATCGATTGAGCCATTGGCATTTTATAGATTTCACCAATGTAGGACAAACTCACTTTTTTGATTAACTTTTGTGCTTTAAATCTCCAGAACAGAATGTGATTGAGGAATGAAAATTGTACATGATCACATCTCAATGCTATGTAAATAGCATATAAATTTCAGCTCCATAAAACAAATCTATCATCCAAGGTACTTGTAACAAAAACTTGTTTTTCGTGAAAAACTCAATTTTGGACATCGACCTAGGAGAATAAACCCTACATTTTTGACGCCTCTACCCAATCTTAAATACCATTTGTTAAGCTACGACTTGTCACAAGAATCATCGTGGGAAAATCACAAGCCGCATCGACATCGATTCATGCTTTAGCATACATGGGCGATGAAGAGACGGGATCGGATGCTTTACAATAGAAAACACAAAAGTAATGAAACATCAACAATGGAAAATCTTCTGAACCGTGAGAAAAACGATGTTTTGGTCTAGTATACTTTTACATTCATTCACCAAAATATCATAGCACTGCATAGTCACGTTATCTATTCATGCCAAATACATTGAATATGATGTTAGCTTAAATAAAGAAAACGATACTACAGTTGAAAACAAAACTGCATTGCGTCTATATGAATGCACATAGACATGTACACTCACCTACGAAAATGAACCCACTAACAAGAATAATTCCTAGTAAGAACGAAAAGTTCATCCTCTGCATTTTCATGTAAACACGCACATATATATATATAGTACTCTCACATTCACCTGGTGAAAGTGAAACGTTAACGGATAAAAGTATTCCTGTAGTGAAAAACGACTTAGTACAGCGTATAACTGAATGCTAGCGATATAAGAAATATTCCAAACAATAGTATAATATCACTCAGAAATATGAATAGATTTATCTACATTGTCATTTAACATGATCTTCAAATTGCAACGATGATGCATAGAAATTTGCCAGCCTTTTAAAACACCGCTGAACAATTCTACGAAACGTATCGACACAAATTGAAAAACTAGATCTTCCTAAGTATCAAAAAGGATTTCAACAATCTTTTAATCTTTTTCCATAGTACCAACAACCCATTCAATAATTCTCTAAAAACAAACTTAAAAATTTCTCTCGATTCAAATGAATTATTGTTTTTCGAAAACAAACATACATTTCTAATGACCCATTTTAACTATTGAGAAATGTAAATCAACTGACTCTATATCATTCCTTCCTCGAAAAAGGAACATTCAAAACGTGAAATGACGAAGTCGTGTATTTGTCTGCCATCATTTCTCCAGCACAAATCTATATTTTTCCTCTAGTAAATCTAATAGATTAACGATTTATAGGATGCAGGTGTGAGCATATATCTTGTGCACGTTCCATAGCATTTTTGATTCGTCATGGTTTTTTTGTATAATGGCCGATCATATTGGACATTGTTCGGATTATTGCTCAACCCTAATATCGTAATAGTCAAGAAGGCATGTGAAATTATCATCGGTTCTTAGTTGAAAACCGCAAATTTGTTGACTTTTGCCGGCTTTTCAAGTGTTAATATTACATGTATTCAACTCTAAATTTAGAAACAGATATACATGTCCGTTTTCAGATGAGAAAATATAATTTCTATTGAATCAACATTCTGTGTAACTCTTTCGTATTCAAGATTGTTGTTGATTCATTTGTATAAGACTATACGGCTTGTTCTTATATTAATTTCTCTTTCAAAACACAAAGACAACACAGAATACCCTTGTCTATTGACTTCAAGTAAATATCACATACATAATCAGATTTATTGTGAATATTCTTCAGCTGTATTTACATCATCTGGTATTAATGTTAACATTTTAAACTAATCAATTTTCGTCCATCGCATTTCGATTTTTTCTTTCAATATGCTTTCGTCGTACTGGTTTCTTATATTTACAAGTAAGTTGTCTCTTTTATGCATATTGCTTCTATTATCTGTATTTCTAATAGCTTTCTTCAATATTTACTCAATTAAAGCCTCATTAACCACTGTCTTTATTGGTGCATATACAGGAGATGGACCATCCGATAGTAAAGGCATATATGCCTTTGCGTTAGATGAAGTTGAGTCAACCCTTGTACCGATAGGTTTATCTGTTGCAACAGATAATCCATCTTATGTACTTGTTCATCCGTCACATCAATATGTTTATTCCGTAAATGAGCAAGACACTGGTACTGTAAGTGCTTTCCAAATTGATCCTACTCATCCAGGACGTTTAACATTAATTAATCAACAATCCTCGCGTGGTAGTGGCCCATGTTATATATCAACAAATAAGCTTGGGGAATATTTATTTGTCGCTAATTATAATAATGGTACTGTTGCTGTTTTACCCATAGATAAAAGTACTGGTAGTCTTAAACCAAATACAGGATTCGATCAACAAACAGGTTCATCGATCGATCCTGTACGACAAGCATCAGCTCATGCACATTGTATTTTACTTGATAAAAATGAACAATTTGCCTTGAGCGCTGATTTAGGTTCCGATGAAATATATCATTACAAATTATTTTCAAATAATGGTTCATTATTACGAACATCAATTACGAAAGCAGCAAGACTTGGAGATGGACCAAGGCATATTATATTTAATTCTAATCAAAAATTTGTCTATGTTATGAATGAACTCAAATCGACCATAACAGTTTATAGTTATTTTCCAATCATGCAATCTGTTCAAATCATTTCAACATTACCAGCAAATTTCACGTCGGCAAACACAGGTGCTGAACTTATTTTTCATCCCCAAACAGAAAAATATCTTTATGCATCGAATCGTGGCCATGATTCCATAGCTGTATTTTCAGTAGATTCTAATACTGGCTATCTGACACTTATTCAACATATGAATGTACAAGGTCACACACCAAGAAATTTTAATATATCACCAAGTGGCAAATTTTTAATTGTTGCAAATCAAGATTCGAATAATCTAGTTTTGTTCACGGTTGATGAAACAACAGGAATGTTAGCAACAACACAATCAAATTTGCCCATCAGCAAACCAACATGTGTAAAATATTTGGAACAATAATTCTGTAATTAAATAAATCAGAATTCTACTGTATTGTTAGTTAATAAACTAGAGCACTACATAGTGGATTGGGGATTATGCTTAACAAAAATCAATTATATTTTCATAGAATAGATTTCTAAATATTGTGACTGTCTCTGATGTTACTAAACATGAATGTATTTATAAACAATGACCAAAGTTGATCAAGAGTAGATGATTTCTTATTCAACTAGTTCTATTTCATTCATGCGCATATGTAATGGTACATGTATATTTAAATCAACATGAAGTTTCTGAAATTCATTCATCGATTGAATAGAAATGTTTAATATGTATCCCTATGTCATGTATGAATTTTAATTCAATATATAGATCAATCAATCATTGTGTAAAATGTTCAATGGAAACAATATAGACAGGAAATATATTTTCCGTTTCCGTTTGTTGTCAAATTGATTTCTCATCGATTGAATAATGCAATACGACTGTATAGCTCAAATATTTGCCATCTATTTCATTTTGGTGACAACATTTTCGAATTTAGTTTGTACGTAGTAATGAAGTTATATACATTACAAGAGTTCGGTTTTTTTTTGCAAGTCGTGTTATGTTATATTCAAGACGAGGTAGAAAAGAAGAACAAGAACGAAAATAACCTATTCTGTATATTGACCTTTGTTACATGTAATGAAACATATTTTTATAGTAAAGTAAGTCTAATGTAGCTTTTAATTAGTTCATATGATCGATTTTATTGTGTACATAAGTAGATTTGACCTATTACACAATTGTGTTTGTACTTTATAAACAAATATCTTAACATGTAAATTCAATAGTTTAATTACCATTTACTAAAATAGACTGTATATAATTTCAATAGTTGCAATAACACAATGTAACACAGTTGTAATTGAATTTTGAACTAGAATCAATTCAATACTGAAGTATATGATTAAAATGTGTTAATTATTAATGACTGATCCTTAATGAAAATCTATCTTTTAACTATTTGTAAAAGAATAATGATACAGTACGTTGTATAGGTATGCACATAGATTAAAAGAGTTCATTGAATAGAAGCTTTTCTTTTAAGTTTACATTCATTTTACTGCACGTAGATTGTCTCGATGAATTTCATTCATTCATTCAGGGGCGTTGTGTTTGATGATTAAATGTACAATACTATCTTTCTATGTCTAGCTTTTGTGATCGTGACAATAACACACCTATTGATTAATCGCTGACATACAATAACTCAAACGTGTCGTTTTAGCTTTGAAATAAATACTGAGCCGACATAATGTTGCCCATAGGTAAACTGCAACGACGAAGTGAAATCGAAGATAGTATACACATTTATTTCTTTTCTATTGAGAATAGCAATCATATATATATATATATATATAAGCACATTAAGTTACGTTAGTAAATCTGCAAGTTAATTTTTTTCGTATATCTATCATTAATACCGCCGATTGATACATGTATTGAACCTTGTTCACAAGGTTTATTCAATCATCTTCTTTAAAGATTAATCGAGTGAATGACAACTGTCATTTTGCCTTGAAATAAATAAACCATGCAATAATCAAGGTACTATAGATCGAAAAGGTAAATCTTCTTTTTTTTTTTCGTCTTTCGTCTACAGTTGCCTATATACTTATTGATTTTTCTTAAACATTTTTTCTATGATCTAAGTTTCTATCATCAATTATCATGAACATAATTCATCGTGCATAAATCATTCGTTGACAAGCAACCACACAGCTCAAGGTTTTCTTGATTTGAATGTCGTTTGCATTCCACATTTTTTTTTGGCTCTTTTTTTTTAACATATCATTGTAGCACGTTATCATCCCCTTGTTATCACATATTGGCCTAGCATACATGTTCTATCATCAATTCATTCAGCTGATTCGTCATAGCCGCTTTTGCTTACATACGTGATAGTATGTCTTCTTGGATAATTTTCTTATTCCTTGAAGTGATACTTACTGACAACAATGTATATCTATATACAGATGAACCTCTATGGACATAATGTGATATATTTCTGTAAACATAGTTTGTGGAAAAAAATTCAATTTTTCACAAAACCATCAATCATAATCATTGTAGATATAGCTTTAATGTAAATAATAAATAGCAGTGATTGTTTCGTCCGACATCAATATTATGTCTTTTTATTCAATACTAGAAACTTGACAAAACGTTTTCAATCTATGTAATGGTGCCGTATTATATAAAATAGACAATACCTAATAGTAACAAAAGAATGGCATGAATATAATACTTTACTTTTATTATGTATATATATATATAGATAGATAGATAGATAGAGGAAGAAAAGTTTTATTCTTCAAAGGCCTAGATACTATTGTCTTACATTTGTGTTCATTGAGAAAGGATTAGGATTCTTTATATTATTAATTGGTGATCAACACATGAGCGAACGAAGAAGAAAGAAACGAAAAAGAACCCCGGCATGTTTGTAAACACCAACGGTGTTATACATATATTATTACTATCACAATATTTTTTTTGCTCATACGAACATGAATAACGACATAAGCAAAACCTATCATCTGTTGTATTGAGCAAACGCTTGTGATGATAGATGATATAAGATGTATGTTAGCTAGCTGGTCGCTATTGCAATATTCTTTCTCATCAACAGTTATATTGATTGTTAGAACGAGAAAGAAACCTTTTGCTCCTGTTATAGAGTAATAATCCTACTATTGACGAGTCTTTCTTACATGTATGTAGTAAAAGTTCAAGAGCGCATACTGGCAGTATTTATAATGATAGAAGTAAGACAAAAGAACTGATTCAATGGCAAGGTAATCGAGTTCTGTTCATATGCAGATGACTTTTTTCATTATTTTTATGACTATTTAACGTTAGAAGACTGTTTTTTACATTATACATATGTATATATATATATATATATATACATAACAGTAAATGTTCTTCATCTTTGTCATAATAGTCTTTTGTTCGAATAACAATATAAATAGGTTAATCTTCATCGATATAAATTGTTATCGAATGAGACAATAATTTTGTTTCTATTATGTTTAGATAAATATTAGTGTTATATTTTTCATCATGTAAGTATAAATCAGTTTATCAATGAACAATCTTATGAGAGAGTTCATCATAATACGTCATATCGTGCCTTCTTGTCTTAGTCCTACAACTGTTTCATTGTTATTCCTTTGAGAATGAGATATTCTGTTTACTGATAAGACAAGTTTTTCTTTTCTTTTTGTATGTGTATATGAGAAAATATGCAAATGTATTTTTTATGATAAAGATTTGAATCACATAAAACACACGTTCATCATTCTTTTCTCATTGATATATAGAGAGAGAGAGAGAGAGCGAGAGCAATGATACCGACGATGTTAAAACAAACATTTGTATATAGGAGAAGTGTAAAAACATTCTTTCACTATGAAGAAAATCGATGAACGACAAATTATGATTTGACTTCTAGTTTTCATATAAAACTTGAGAATACACTATCAATGATAGAATAGCATATGATCTTTTTTCCTTTTTATCTAGTATTTGTTGTAAAAATGACATAGGACTATAGTGTGTTTATATTTTCGTTCTAAATTTAAATATGTATCGTAAACCTGGATTCCGAGGATGAAATCAAAAGGTAACTATTGAGTAGTAAATTATCCTCATCACGATTGACAGATATCAGTAGTGACACTTTTGAAATTGCAAGGTATATATATATATATATAGTATTTTAGTATAGCTTTCATGATGATTCCCTTTTTACTTGTCAGTATCAGTGATCAAAAAGCAAAAGAAAAATAAATGAATGTCAGTTAATATTGATGCAAATATTTTTCTTGTGCTCATCATTGTATAGTTTTTATACTCGCTCGACTGAAAATTTATTTCTGTATAAACCTATATACATTCGTTTATTTGATGCATGACAAAATACATTTATTTGTGCTGAATCAAACAAATCGCTTCTTTTCTTTTCTTCGTTCTTCATTGTATATTTAATGGATACACATTCATATAAAAGTGATGCTGGAGATTTTTTCAGTCTTGTACGAAAAAGCCTTTTATATACATCATATAGTCAATAGTAGTTTCGTTTTTTTTTTAAATATTATCGAGTCCAGTCTATTACATCACGATCATTATGTTTGATGAGTGCCTCCTCTGGCTGATACTATTCGTAGCCATACGATTATCGTTGAATACATGTGTATCATTGATTGTGTGTATTTGTATTATATGAATACATACATATATGTAAAGCACGAGTCGTATTCGATCGCTTTTCATTGCATACAAATTAGATATTGCTTTGAAGAGTAGCGTACATTCAGATGGAGGTCACTTATCACATTAATTATTCCTGATTAGACTGATTGCAGTTGTCTGCCTATTTCTTCGGTCAACTACCGTCTAAAAAACATGTATATAAGATATATATTTTTTGTTTCTTCTTCTTGATAATAGATGATTTACTTTTCGAAGAAAATGATCACTACTATTTTTCTCTTTCCGTGTCCAAAATAGAAACTGAATACGAATAAGGCACACGAAAAGAAACACAAGTTATTTTTTTTGACATTACCTATCAGATTAGATTTTGAATACGAATCAATGAATATAAACTTCTATTCTAGCTTGAGCCGTTCTTAATTACATTCGGATAACAAATTCGAACAATCGCATTATTTGCTTTCGTCATTAATATGCATTCAATTAATGTTCTTCAAATAACTGATACACGTCGTCTATCTCCGCAAACAGCAAGTTCAAGCGGTTATCATAGTGATTTATCATCGACGAATGAATCACCTCGATCAATACATGAAAATCCATTGACTTTCAATGAACAATCTAGTTTTGTACAAAATATCACAAAGACAAATGATAATAAATCAATTAAAAATAAAAATATTTCACGTCTATCAAGTTTTATACGTAAACAATATGAAAGAGCTAAATTAAAATTACTAACTAGAAAACAACGTCCACCATCACCTATCAGAACATGTTCTAAAGCAACATCAACAACACCATTAAATTATTTACCAACAGATACTCATCTAAAATTTCCATCATGTTCATCATCAATTTACAAACAAAGTTCATTCATTGAACCGGTAAAATTGAATATCATTCTTTTGAATCATGATCATGTAAAACAATTCTATTTAGACCATGATTCGTTCCATACATGTTCATCCATTACATGAAAATCCCATAAATAGATCATCTAGAAATTATTCGTCTATGCACGGATGTCATTCATGTCAATCACCGCATCATATTAAATACTATGAAAAAAACAATAACACTTCACAACTATCTCATCCAATTGATCGTCTAACAACAATGATAGATTTCGATAGTATTACTTCACCTTGTTTATCTTCTAATGATAATACTCATTATAATCAAAAACTTAGATTTTCACAAAACTATTATCCATATAAGTATTTACATAAAAATTATGAAGTAAATCGATCATCATATGCGCCTTTAAGTGACTTTATTAGTACGAATAATAGTGCATTCAAACCCATTAAATTTTATCAACGTCCTTCACAATATACATACGAACCAATGCCACTATCAGACGATCCATGTGATCTTGAAGTAGCACAATATTTTCGTCAAACACCACAGTGGAGTAATCCAAATTATTTTGACATTTATACGAATGAACTATCCGTCTCATCACCGAAAAGAATCTATACTGAAACTTTATGTTAAATATTCCTCTGTTAATTATTATGTGTTCTTTTCTCACTTGAAAATGATAAATATTAAATAGTTTGTTACTTTCAATCAAAAAACAACAACAACAAACAAACCGAAGTTTATATATCATTTTACTGTACAACATAATAGATTTCGATTATTATTAATTGCATTTGTTCATATTTTATTTGAATAGGAGAGCAAAAAAAAAAGAGTCATACCTTGTACTTGAAGGTTGAATAAGATACGCGGGACGAGAGAAGGTTTACAGATTAAACATGTTCTTTTGTTAATCATACATGGCTCTTTTTTCTTCTATCTAAACAAAAGAATCTTGCATCGATATCAGAGTTGCATATAGATTTTACTCTCGTCGAACTACATGAACAAACATTACAAGGTGAAATCAATGTGAATTTTCGTTGTGTGTGAGATGCAGTTTTAGTATTTGATTTAATTATTTGTCAACAAGTCTTGCAAAGAATCAGAAACATACTTTTATTTTGATATCTCATTAATAAATGTTCAAGTACACGAAAGAACCTTGATTTGGATACAATTACTGCGATTGACAGAGCATAATATCATTGAATACTATCGATAGTTATAGACGATAAATATAATGTACTTTTAATGAATGCTTATCATTCTATCATATTTCGTAGTATATATGTTTGATGTTATTAAATTTTTATGATAAAATTTATAATTTCTCTTCGTAAATAAACATATTTTCTGAAGTGTCTGCGATAGCGATTGACACAATATAATTTGCAGATAATCTATCGTCTATGAATGTAATTCACAATTAAATATGTACTATATCGAATGACTAATGCAAATATCGTGGCACGAATATCGGATCTGATCGTGAAACTATACAGTGTGGTTCTGTTTTCAGACAATAGAATCAAATCTCTCAACAGCAAAAAACGAATATCTTTACAAAAAAAACGGGCACGTTTGAACTGTTTCAAGTCAAAACAAATTTTATTAGTAAACAATACGACAATATTTTGCTTCAGTAAAAAACAGGCATCGAATGAATTTATTTCAGCTATGAATCATGTGATCAGTAAAATTTTCAAAGTCATGCTACTGTCTTATTCATTGATACCATGTTGGTTTTTTCATTCAACTGTGACGTATACATGATAAGTATTCAAAAGTACGTCCTAGAAGTGAACCACATGAGCAGGCGTGCGAGCGGTGTACAATCCTAGTAAGATCAATTCTTATCATTTTTCAGCAGACTTCCTTTAGAAGATATTAAAAAATTTCCTGGACTCGCACAGAATTCACGAGTTTATAAGTGAAACACTCAGCAATTCAATGAGGTCTTATGCATTAATATCAATGATTTCAATTCAGTACAGTGATGGCAAGAATTTTCGAAAGATGTTTTGAAAATAACCGTACTAGCGACAGATTTTTTGCCACTATGAACATCTATGATGTGAGTGTATGTTACCCTTAAAAATGATATGCATAACTACATTCATAAAAATGTTGATGATAATTTTGTTCTTATGTATTGTACCTGACCTATCAATTTTTTTAAACTGATAGAGTCTAGATTATTTACTTATCAAATACCTATTCTTTGTTGATCGAAAAGCTCGATTTCTACGTTTACTATTAATAACAAACTGATCATATAATCTATTTAACAAGTTAAATATTTTTTTCCTATTTTTTTCTGCTGGGATTTTCTTATCTAAAACATTTTGACGTGAACGTCTGCAATGAGTATTTTTAAAGAACTCAAAAACCTGTATCCTCAATTTTAGCTAGAGCCTCTGATCGGTCGCAGTATACCTTTCATGGTATTCTGTGAAGAAATGCTTCAGAAATCTATGGAATTTAGCAGGGTAATTGATGCTAGAGCATTTTCAAAGCGATAGTCTGTTTTCGATTTTATGCGCTTCAGGAGACGGTAGCTTCAACAGGTCAGATTTGAAAACGTTACCTTAATTGAATTTTTATGGATGAAAATTAAATTCTAGAAAGGGCAACTCTAAAATTACAAGATCTTTTAGCGTCTCGTAAATTTGAAAAGGTTTGAACATTTGTTAACTTCATCTTTTTGTTGCGAACTCAAAACAAATCGTTAAATTTCAAAAAGAGTGAACGAACATTTCGACGTGCAAGACACTAAAATTAGTTCAATACTTTTCTTTCATGTCAATTGTAACTAAATGATATGACGAAGGCTTTTTCATTGTATTATTTTTAGAAATACATAAGTCAAAATTATCCAAGCATGATCATTCCCTACCGTCAAGTGGTGACGACTGACGAACATATTTATCATGTCGTAGGAGTTTCATATTTGTGCAAAGTTTGTATTTAGTAATGTATTGAAATTGAATGATCAGAAAAATTGAAACATCTTATATTAGCTATTTTAGGTTAAAATACGTTCTACAGTGAAGATTTGTATGAGGGTATTTATTTAAAAAAATATCACAATCTATTATCATGCAATTAATTCGTATCGATTCCAGTATCATCGGTCATCCGGATGCCAATATTGAGAACAATGATGAGTGTTATTTTGATTATAACAATCAGATCCGTATCGACAAGGAGTTCGCTCATCATCACTTTCTGTGTCTTCCTCGTCGTCGATGTCACAATAATCAGAATATTCCGATGGGTTTTTACAAGCTGTGTCGCCAAAGTAGACAAAATAAAGCAAAAACTAAACATTCAAATTACATTTAAGTGAACAGTGACCTACCAGAGATGGATTCAGTTAGTTGAATAGGTTCTCCGTGAGAAAATTTTATTCGATGTTCTGATGTTGTAATACTGCAAGACTTCCCGTCACGACACGGAATAAGAAAGTCAGGATAGCCATGATGACGATATTGTGCTCGATGAACTGGATCATTGAGTTTTCTACACGAGCTCTTGAATGAACATTCGGGTATGTTACGATTTTCATGAGTTAGATATGGTTCCTTGGCTTTAGAACGGCAAATTTCAGCGTATGGACACGGATGAGAATAATCTTTCATATGTTGCAACGATTGTTGCAATAAGCAATTTACTGAGTAGCGACATTGCTTGAGATTTCCACCAGCTACGTGATCATGAACCGAATGACTCGTTGCAGGTCTAGGTTTGTACGTCATGGGTCTAGTCTCCGAACCAGACTCCTTTGCTGTCACTTTTGAAGATGCCGAAAATATCTTACCGTAGGCGCTTCTCGTATTTGGGACAGAATCGTCGCCTCGTTTAAAATTCATATCAAACGATGGATGTAAATAAGGAATTGGCTCGAAATTAATAGTTAAATTTCGGACGGGAACATTTTGTGAACCAGCACTAACATGAACATATTCTAATTTGTTTAAATCAAGACACATTTTCGCAAATTTATAACTTATTGTTTCGTAACAATATAAACTGTTCGGGCCAGTATGCACAAGTATTACATGACCTGTATTCTTTTCAATTTTCAGACAATATGTTAACAATTCTTCCATATTACATCCACGATGAAATGTACGTGAACTGCTTGAACATTGACCATTGCTCTTAATAATACTATGTCGATATGGTTCACCAGCATTGAGATAAGAATATGATTCGTTATAGCTGCCCGTTGAACTTATTGGATTCTCAGAAATATAACAAACAAGACATTTTATATCTGGCTGACTCTTATGTGGATTAATCGGTACATCTGAAAGTGTAATCATCATGTCACCGTACATTGTTTCCCAATAAATATAAATATCAGACGAACTAGAACTCGGCCTATTAATTCGTTCATATTGTCGATTCGCTTCACTTATCGTCAATGGTAAAACAATATGATCCGTGAATTGACTTGGCGCGAGAGTTATCACAAAACCTCGAAGATTTTGTTTGCATCGCTTTCGTTTGTTAAATTTTTCTATGAGTTCATTGATAACAAAATTTTGATACTCAAAACGACTTTTATCCACACCTCCACTACTAGTTTGTGTAAGATCAATACTATGCTGAGTTATATGCAGCGTATCCTGAAAGATCTTTTTTGCTGATTCTTGTGCTGCTGGAACCAATGAAGTAAAAAGATTTTTTGGTATGTATACTTCTTCAACGTAATCAAGAGGAACCAATTGAGGTAAATGTGCTTCGAATAATTGATGTGAATCCACTTTAGTCCAACGATTGATAATCGTTCTCAAGTCAACATTCAAAGTCTTGTTAGGTAATCCCGATATAGCCATGAGTTCTGCTGCCGCTGCGTATTCATAACCTTGTATGGCGCAATGTAATTTAGATTCATGAAAACATGATACCCTTGCCGGACGTGAAGTTGGATCTGTGACCCATGGTCGTTGCGAGAATGTGTTCCCACTCAAGAATGATGTAGCTGCTTGAGGTGAAAAATTAGCATTCGGATGATTCATTACTTCACTTTTGAATACGAGAAATATATCTCCATAGTAATGTCCAAGATGTGGTCCGAGAACACTAAAAACATGCTTATCGGTACCTAGTTCTTTATCATTCGAATATCCAATACCACTAGGAGAAATAGCAAGATTCCACGATGCTGCAGCAATATCAGTTGCACATTTTTTTATTATATCGACTGGTTCCGACGTAATCAAGCTTTGAAGTATCTTCGTCTTTTTACTTTTAATATCATTGTAGTCATCCGTTGCACCAGGTCGTGTTATACCTGCCAGAGTCGCGCCAGTCGCTACAGCAGAATCATACATTTTAATGTATTCTAAAGAGACAAGTGCACGAATATATTCTTTAGCATGATCTTCAATGCCACTCGTTTTATAGCGATCAAATATAGCTCGTACGCGTTTATGTTCTTGAACAGCTTGAGCTACAAATGAAACTTTTTTTAAATGATCCATATGATCACGAGACATAACATGGCCATGAACAAGTATCGATTCAAAAATGACTTTCGAACATCGATGTATTGGTTGTAAACCTTTTACCCAGTTTTGAATTTCCAACGGAATCGATAGTATATCATTTGAAGTAAGACTTTTGGAATATTTTTTTAATGCTTGAACCATATTTTCTTGATTTGCAACGAAATTATTCTCCTTGGTTTTTCCAAAGTAGCCAATTACACCACCAGGATCATGATTACCAAGATGTCGATATTGTTTAATGTGTTCAGGTTTTCTTCTATCTCGACAATTACATGCTTGGCGATTAGAGCATAGGAGACGAATGTCATCTACACCTGGATGCGAATAGGAATTTATGTGATCCTCTTGATCAATATCTGTACATTCCGAACCCATGCGACAGGCTATTCGCGCAACATGAACTGTCGTTTTCCAATGTATATCGACTGTTTCGGAGCATTGACGACCACGTCGACATACATGGGAAAATTGTAGACAATGATTTTGAACATCGACTGGTAATGTTCTACTATTTGTTGTTTCACATAGACGACTGTACTGTCGACAATGGAATGGTGTCAGTGGACACAGTGGTTGAAACGGATGTTTTTCTTCACTGAAATGTTTTTCATCATGAAATTTCACACAAAAATGTCCGAAACGACAATGTGGTATACAATGACGAAACCTTCTGCAATGTTCATTTGATCCACGGTTGTAGTCGACACATTGACGACGATATCTACATAAGGGTACATGTCGATAAGCTGTTAAATGTTCCTGCTCCATGTTTTCACAACGACCACCATCACGACAATATTCGGGATGTTCGAATTTATTTGAATGAGCTGTATCACTTTCAACTGATTGACATTGACCACCGTACTGACACTTTGGAAGATGTGGAGAGGATGATCCATGACTACCGTAACCTCGAGTGAAGAAAAACAATACGTAGTTGAAAGAGTTAGGAATAGGGATGCACCGGTGACGGTGAATCACCGGTTCACCGGTCTAACGGTAACCGGTACAACCGGTAACCGTTCCTACCGGTAACCGTTCCGCCGGGACCCGTTCCAACCGGTAACCGTTCCAACCGGTAACCGGTCAAACCGATAAGCATTCTGCCGATAGCCGAGAAGCATCTCCAACATCCGGTAAAAGACGGTATTAGCCGATATAAACGGTATAAACAGGTTCATACCGGCTTATACTGGTTAGACTGGCTTATACCGGTCTATACCGGCTTACACCGGCTTATACCGGTCTATACCGGCTTATCCCGGATGTTGGAAATTCTTATCGGCTATCGGTAGAATGCTTATCGGTTTGACCGGTTACCGTTGGAACGGTTACCGATTGTAACGGTTACCGTCACCGGTGCATCCCTAGTTAGGAAGTTCTTTTTAAAAATCATGAAAGATAAAAAATAACTTTTTTTACGTTCATTTTTTACAATACTCCTATAAATGTAATTAAATTCACTATTGCAAAGGTGCAAATGATGCAAATTTAGAATTGTATATTCAGTACAAGAATGATTCATTCGAAAAATAAAATGAAGTCTATCGTACGAAATCAAAATTCTAAATATTAGTACAGAAAAACCAATATCAGTTCATTGCCGCATGGTCGTAAGGTGGTTTTCCATTTCATGACATGTTAGTCAATGCTTAAGTAGCCTCATCCTACCCATATCGCATTGGTTGCATTGAAAATTATCGGCAAATTTTTTGCATGGCTCCGACCATGACATTTTCAGTGTTCGTGAAGATGAATTACTCTTTCTGACTCTTAGTTCGAATATCCGTGAGTACAACAGTGCTTATGTAGATACGGTGACATCTCAATAAACTAACAAGTTAGATATACTTCCCTTAAATTTATCATATGTATACAGAAGAACATGATGAGTGTTCTATCGTTTCTAGAATTCTGTTATAATTGATTGAAGTTTATGTCCCAATATTGGAAGAGTTGGCGCATCAATGATTCTGGATTTGAAACTTAACAAAAATGAGTACAAGCTTTGCAATATTAGTTTGAATGAGTTTCCTCTACTGAGAACTGGAACATGCCTTCTGATAGTTAGAAAACCGAAAAGTGTCGAGGATTTCTCTCAACGTGAGTAATGAAAGTTTCAAAATATTTAGAGCAAAAACTTCATCATTAATAGAAAGTTGAAGAAGTGTGAATGTTGAGGCTAGTCTTTTTCAATCCGTAAGTCACATGATTCTTTTATTTGTACTATTGTATTTAAAGTACAATCAACATCAGACGCGTCTCAACAACAAATTTTGTTCTCAAGATCCTAGAATGAAAAATATGGATGTCCTTTTTCTTTTATTGAAGTTCTAGAAGATATACAAACAAAAATCATATGGCTGTATTCAAAAAATATATTCTCGATTGGTAACTGATACTGTGAGCATAGAAACAATGGTAGGCTTTAAAAGAAATCTTATGTGCCTCTTTAAAAATTGAAACTTATAATAAATCCAATTTATCATGCGTGAGGGAAAACCATGTAAATTCTATATAGATGCAATCACTGTAAGAGAAAATTCAAAGAGATTGAATCTTGAAATGATAAATAGTCAGATCAATAGCTTCGTTTAATTTTCAAAACATCAAATGAATAACGAACGATAATCACTTGTTCTCTATGGATACGAACTAATGATGGTACCATCAATATTAAAAACGGCTCCCAGGTAGAGACCTGCGGGGGCCCCCGAACTCCGACTCCGACTCCGTCGGAATCGGAGTCGGAGTCGGAGTTAGTGGAATCAAATTTTTCGGAATCGGAGTCGGAGTCAATTTTATTGTCGGGGTTTATCGGAGTCCGATTAACCCCGAAAAATTATAATTGTGTGATAAATTTTCGCTATTTCACACGACAATATCCTCATTTTTCATGTTAAGAAGAAAAAAGATAAAATACAACGCTTGGTAATATAGTGAGATTCCACTTCAGGACAAAAAAGAACAAATGAACCATTTTGACAGTATAAGATTCGAATGATCGACCAAGGAAAACAATGCTATTTTTGAAGAAATACACTCTGCGAATCATTGACGAGAACTACATGAAAATATTGCTGCATTTGAGTAGAATTGAAGTGCTTCTCTTTTTCACGAGTTTCCCAGATTCGTTATTTTCATCTATCACCTTTTGAAATTCGTTTTTTCTCAAACACCTATTAGTCATTTTTTATTTTTCAGAGTATCATAAATGCAAAACTCAAAATTACTTCTTTGATTTTTCTTTGATTTTCATTAACGCATTTGTTTATCTAGTTTGATGTATTCAAAAATAAGCAATAAAATACACCAGAGGTCATCCATTTTCAATAATAATTTTTTGGAGTTTTTCGGAATTTTTCGGAGTTTTTCGGAGTTGGAGTTGGAGTTGGAATAAAATATTTTCCGGAGTCGAAGTCGGGGTCGGAGTCAGCGAAATGACGTTTTTTCGGAATCGGAGTAGTGACTGAAAAATTTTTCGGAGTCGGAGGCGGGTTTCGGAATAAAAAAATTGACTCCGCAGGTCTCTACTCCCAGGATCTGATATTAGCTCGCCAAAAAAAAATTCGTGCAAGTTTAATGATAATCAAGAAGAAATAACCATATCAAGACATGTCAACTATTCAGTTCTAGAGTAGTCTGTAACGAACAGGGACCAATCCATGATATTTTTCATTTGGAATGTACCCAAATTAAAAAAAAGTAGTCAAGAGTCAAGACCGTACACAAACGTTTAACACAAGTATGATCTATCTTCTTTCATTCGACAGATCATAATTATCATATGCTTCATTAAATGCTAGAAAATACAAGAAAGTTTTGATTTTCTTACATGTCGTTGACTCTTCCTTCTACATGCCACTAAAACAACATCGTATTTTAGAAATCTTATTCCAGTCACACTTGCCTAGGGTATTCAACTATGAATATTGTACTATACTAAATATATGCCATTACCGAATCGATTCAATTTTGGCTTATCGAATCATGAGAAAAAACCATAGGATGTGTAAGATCCTATTTGGCAGCAAAAAGCATACAATGAGCTATCGAAAAATTACAAGTTCAGTAAAATTTTTAAAGACATACTATTATTATCTTTAAGTTACTTATGAAATCAACGTTTGAACGTTATCTCGAAGTTGAACATGGTTGACGTTCTCAATAAAATACAGTGATCGAAAACGTTTCATGTAGGTCTGTTCACAATTATAGATAGAAGTATTGCCATTTTTCTTAAACTAATAGAAAACCATTTCTATACTCGGATTCCAAAAGCTTGCTGGTAGACGATATAAGAGCAAAGAAGATCAAAATTAGTTTCTATACTGACAACGTAAAGATGATATCTACAATAAAGTTCGCTATGGTGTTTGACTGAATTGAAATATGTAAATCGAAAGAGATTGTTGCGTCTTACTTGAGGCTGTCGTTCGTGATTCTTTAAGATTAGGCAATAGTCCTAGAATAGGTTGAGGAGGTTTGGTTTCTTTCAATTGTATTGCATAAAGACCATTGCCATGATCGAGACAACCAACGACAGTGAATTGAGTTGCAGGCATCAATAACATTTCTTCTTCATGCGGGAAATAAGAATGTTGACTTATGTCTTTGCCCGAAGTGCACTGGATAGTAAACATAGTTCGTGTACCGTCGGTACCCAGAAATAGGTCAGACTGTAGAACATCTATGGATACAGTGCAAGATGAAAAGCCCCACCACACAATCGTCTTTCCTTTGGAATATTTTGCATGTATATCTGATTTAACACCGCGAAATAGAACTTTATGCTCACACGGAATTTTCGAAAGAGCAGTTAGAAACAATTTAAGATAAGAAAACCAGGGTTCAAGTTTGTCTCTATGTTCGGATCGAAGTGTCTCGTTCAATGCAACATAAAGACATTCTTTCGATGGTTTCCATCCCATTGTATACAACATAATGGAAGCTGATTCATCCACTGTCATTCCATCAGCTGGTGGAGTTTTACATCGTTCCTTAGCCGCATAAGCATAACTTTGAATTGTTGGTAAGAAGGATATCAACGGCTGGACAGCAGTTTCCAGTGGAACAAGAGGTACGTTTTCGAAACCAGTGATGGGCATCAATGTCTTGCACATTTCTTTTAGAACGTCCGATACACGTAGAACACGTTGTAGATTACCATCCTTGGCAGTTTTAGCCATGTCGTTGAAGAATCGTAGTGTAATCAGTGGTTACGTCTTCTAGAATCACTATATACAGTCAGATATAAATGTTGGTAAGAGCTAATTAATATTTAGTTTTGTTCCCAAGTGAGTAAAAGACAGGCTAAACGATTGTTCTTTTTTCTAGACATGTCGACCCGTCCTGTCTAGTCTTTGTCTCAAAATTCACTAGTCCGTGAGTGGTCCGAATTTCTGATCGTCATACGTACATGTCCTGATACTTTGATTGACGGTCGTCATAAAACATAACAAGACTAGCCCGTTAATCGAAGGAGACCCGTCTGAGGCTGGTTTTGAGTCTTTTTATATACAAAATTACGATCTAATATGCAGACCAGTCGTGGACGCGGATTTTTTGAGACAAGCATAAGTCAGGACGGATGACAGGGACGCCCGTTCGAAAAGGATATAAAATTGAAAAATTAAGGACATCACAGATGGTACATAGGACTGTTTCTGGTTTTAGGTAGTGTAACATGTTCATCATCATTCTAAGAGGCTAGTTAATACAGTTTTTTTCAAAGTTTTATAAGTTCTCATACGAATAAAAAATTATAGTTTACGAAATAAGAGATTATTTTGGCAACCTTAAACAAAATAAATGTAAAATGTTTTATACTTATTCAAAAAGTGTCTTTTAATTATTCAAAACTAGCAGTAATTAGTTGCATTAAAAAAATACGTTATAAATGTGGAAATAAAAAAACTATTCATATTGAAAAAAAATTCGATTTTTTCATATTACGGCTGAGGCTAATATTAAATTCAAATCACTGTATCTTGAGTTATAACAATTCATTTAACTTTTCTCAAGTCAAATTTATTCTTAAATTTAAAATAGAAATTATATTTTAAAATAAAACAGCATAAAATTATGATATTAAAAGGTTTAAATTATTGTCAAGTTTTTCTTTATTAAATTTAGTACATCTAATATTTTTTAAATATTTAAATTAGCACTCCTTGCTGCAAGACAAATATTGTCCTTTGTATTTGCTGCATTTTTTAAATGTTTCGATATACTCATACATTTTCAACAAATGGAAATATAAAACATAATGAAATTTATCAAGACGGAGAATGAACAATCATACTCTCTATCTTTGATCTTACTATTGATTATGATAGACTCTCTGTTTATCGCTCTAGCTATAAAAAAATACTTAATAATACCTGGTAAAAATCGACATCATTTTAATATAAAATAAATGTATGTCATTCATATCTGTAATCATAATATAGCACATCATGCTTAATTATCAATCTACGAGGGTTTTACTACAAGATACGCAGTGAAATGATTGTTATTCTACCATCTATAGTCCATGTTCTAAATGCATCTAATGATCAGCCGATTGTTTTTAAGAAATGATACAGATATTGAAAAAAGTTTCTACTGACATTCTGCTTCATTTATTTTCAATTATTGATCAGTTAAAACGAAAAGGTAGCGCAATTTAATGCAAACGAAGTGAGTTGTTTAGAGTTTTTCAGACTAGTCTAGGCTAGGATGGATGATGCACGCTTTTAAAATAGGACTTGCCATGACGCGTGCAAACGACGTTTCGGACTAGTTCTGACTACTATTAAGAACATTTCAGACTAATCGAAGCCGTTTGATATCGATGGATTTCCAATTGTCTAGTGGACGAAGCGGAGTCAATCGGCTGATTCGACGAAATAAACTGACGTCTATCTATCTCAGTGTCCTAGTCTGCTGTCAGGATGGCCGTCATTTTTTGAAAACTGTCGGGTGAGATGTTCAAATCTACCTTTCATCGGCTGTTTTTAGTCTCTTGATTAGTCTGGACGGTGTCAAATGACAAAATGGACTAGATATGGCTGGGTTCAAAGACATTCTGGTCTAGTCCAGACGTGTTTGAAGGACATTTTGTCCAAACGGTGACTAGTCCTGACCCATGTACAAGATGTGTCGAACTAGACCTGATGGGTTTCATGGACATTTTGGACTAGTCATGTCGGCTGTCTTCCTTTATTTTTTGCTAACTTGAGTTCCTCTATCAGAATAGACTATTGTCTCTTATGCAACCAACTTCTTACTAAGATTGATCATAAATAATTCTCTACATTATCGAAACTATAGACAGAGTAATCTTCATCAATGTGTAACAAAAAAATTCAGACTTGTGATTTATGGTCATAAGAGACCGATCTGTTCTTTTTCTAGCTTTTCCCGTACGTAAGACGAGTCATATTTGCGAAACCTCTAGTTATCGTCAATGATCAACATCAATTATGTAGAATCGTTGCAATACAATTCTTATGCGTAATTTATTATCAATCACGTTGCGTATAGTCAAGTATGCACATGTACTGTTCCACGTAGAGTTGACAGCATCAGTAGCGTACTCTATTGAAACTATACGGAACTAACTGGTTTGTAACGAATGCATATAAGATTGATAAGTAAATATGTGTGACCTCATCATGAAATTATAGCTCGATGAAAGATATTTTAACGAGGTAGAAATGAATTTACAGAACATAGTGTCACTTGACTATATCATTTGTGTACATGTACAATATGAAAAAATTGTAAATACAATTTTGAAAGATACTCTCATTCATATTTTTCTTATGCAATGTACGAATTTTAAAATTCTAGAATGAACTAAACACTAATCTAAATAATCTTAGAAATACAAAGATCTCTACACATAAGAGAAGATGTAAACGTCATCCACTATTCTATAACGGTTGCAAAAAGTAAGATTACAGAATTAATAGAGTGGGGCATGGAAAAAACCTGTTTGCAAAATCCATGTGGGATGAAAATGTGAGAGTTATTGTACCTATTCTTACTGATTCCTCTAAACTAATCTCTATCCTGAATGTTACTTCATTATTCCTTACATGCCAATACAGAGTTTCAACAGCGAGTTACTCCCCATATTCGAATAAGATGTTCATATTTCATGAATTTTAAGAACAATCTAAAGCCTGTTAGTCTATCACGGTCTATAGTGGGAAGAAACCTTGCCTGTGAGAATTTGTCGCGAGAAAGCGTGAGGTGACATTGACTGTAAATACATCAACACTTCTTTTCGATCGTATTTCACAAAAATCTTCATAGTGATGAAGAAAATCGTTTCTTTTCGTATAGACTTTCCTCGAATAGTTTCGGTACGTCGTGGAATTATTTCATTTCCACAAAAAGTTTCGAAAAAACTGTTGATACATCAAACGGGTAAACTAGTCGTGTGATTAGTTCTAGTAGAATGGTACTTAATCAAGAGGAAACGTTACCTGTCGTCGTTTTTATTAGAGACCAAAAACTGAAAATAAAATGCATTGAAATATGAATTTATATTTGTCATGCACTATGAAAAAGAGAAAAAGCATTGTTAACGAAGCAACGAAGAGAAAAGGTGAATCAACCTTTTCAAACGCAAAAATGCAAAGGAATCGATGTTTTTGACGCATACATTATAAAGTCAACTTTGTATAAGAAAAACAAAGTTTTTTTTCCATTGTATCAGCATGCTTTCGATGAAAGAAATAAAGTGCAAGGAAGTAGCATCAACCAATACTGTTTGAAAAGTGAGGGACGGACGATTAGAGGATGAATTTAAACATGTTTGTGGTAGACATGCTAGGAAGTTGTAATGTGTTCGAGAGAGGGCAGAACGTGTAATGCATCGGTGAATTTATGGTATGAGATTTTGAATCATAGTGATATGCAGAATATGGATCATGGGGCGAATATAGTTTCTTCAATAGTCTAGAATAAAACTGATAAAGAGAGAAAAAAAATGCTATCTGTAATGTCTTATCTATCATATTTTATTGTCGTGTTTTAAATTGAAACAAATATCATACAACAATAGTTATAAACTTCATTTAACCGAAAATGAGAATAAAAACTGTAGTATTGTATATTTTTGAAACTATTATTTAACTTAATCTATATATGATCACTTTAATCATCCATGTCGGGTGTGAATATGAAGGTGTAGTTCTGTTGGAGACAGTATACGAAGTGTATCCTCAAATGCCTACGAACTATTTATGAATCCATTTTTTTTTAAATAAAATAAAGTGGTTACATTGTTTTTTCGTTTTCCTTTTAACGTTTCTCTATGACGTAGCGAGTAAAAGAATATGATGCGATCGATCAATGATTATAAAAATGTCCGATTGAAATAAGCTAATCATATAAACCGGGACTCTCGAGTATATCTCGTCTAAAGATATAACGTTTTAGAGAATAGCAAGCAAACACATGTTGAAGTATGCACCATAGACAATCAATGCAGAACAAAATTAATTGACAAACTATTCGACAATCTGATTCTATTCGAACGATAGATATTATATGGTTCATTTTTGTTATTCGATAAAATTTTGATCGAAGTCCATATGTTTTATTCAATCGGAAGATTTTCGATAATTTAGTTGTTTCAACCTACAGTTTCGGTGCTCCTGAAAAAAAGACCCATCACTACGTCAAAATAGTATCTTTCATGCTTATGGGAAATGACTATAGTACTCGATTCAGCTGAGGTCATATATCCGATTTTAGTCGTATTCCATAAGATTTTTAAAAATTAGCTTCTTTCTATCTTCCATTTGATTTCAGCTACTTGACGAGGAACAACACACTTCAAAGTAGCGAAAAGCATGTAAAAATTTACGTTTCTTTGTCTGTAGAATTAAGGTGAAAACGATCAATTTTCTTATTTTTCAAATGGCTCTGAATGTTTATTCTTTTGAGCGTGTTGAGTATTTTGTTTTTAATCTTTCGCTTAAATTTTAACAGACAACCGTGTGGTACAGATGTGGTAGAGAATTTAGTGGTGGATATCTAGTTGGAAAAAGGTTCAAGTTCAGAGAATGAACAATCAAAATGATATCGTTGAAATACTGAGAGGACCATTTATTTTGCTGCATCGGCTACTTGACATGAAATATCTAGAAGAATTTCGTCAAAGTGGATAAAAACAACATGAATACAAACATAACATTGACCGTATGTAACATTTCAATTTCTATCATATAATATCGTTTTGAAATATCATCCGTTGATAGAAAATAATAGTTTTTACTCAACCGAGTCATTAGAATATTGACGTAATTCATAGACTAACTAGAAATTCAAAACAAAAATTTTCTGAAAACAGGGTGATTTGAATTTAATTTTTATATGAAATTAAGAGTTGAAGAAATAAGTGTTAATTAGTATATTTCGATTGACTGTTTTTATTTATTACTATACTATGAATAATTAAGTACTTTGAAACATTATTTTATAATGTATAGTTACATAAAATCATGATTAATATTAAGATCAAAACTACGATAACCTGCTAACGAGTAATGTGATTTCATTTGATATGCTTTTCTCTCAGTTTGTTTTTGTATCGATGCATTTATATGTCGTACATATAGGTTTGTATTCTGTGTAAAGTACGTTGGAAAAAATCCCATGTCGTATAAAGAAAGAAAGAAAAAAGAATCATTCATTAAACTTTGCCCTTCTTATAATTGCAGTCTATCAGTGACAGCAAACATCATAGAATGTTTTCATATATTTTCTTTTTCAGAATTAACCCCAAGGCACATATTTTCTTCAATGAAACATCTGTATTTATAGCACATTAAAATAAATATGTAGAATAAAAACATTGGAATAACTAATTAGCCGTACATATAATATTTTAATATTCAACACAAAACAAAATAAGCAATCGATTTCTCGTCGGATTTTGCTCCTGACTTTTACATTCGACGAAACATTTGAGGTGTAGCTAACCCAATATGTTGCATTTGCTTATGTGATGGTGGTGGTTGAAAGTTACCAGAACTTCTTCTTGGCAACGAAGGTGTCACCGATTTTCCTCTAGATTTTGGTGGTTTCATCCGATCAGCAAAAATCGGAGGAGGAGGAACAAAGGCAGGCGGAGCAGCATGAGCTGGTGGTTGGAACTGCATACCGTCAAATCCTTCTCTACCTTGACGATCCACAAAGGCGAACATTTTCTGTTTAACATGATCGAAATGTTTCTTCGTTGACATACTCATGCCACTGCTTTCACCACGAGATGCACGATCAGCATGAGACGGTTGTTGTTTCTTGCGACCGAAACCAAAAGAGGCCATTATGATTTAAACTTGTTATGCAAGTTTGAAAGATATCTTGTGAAACTGTACCGAGCTAATAAACAAAATGCTTTATATATTAGAGAGACATGCATCTAATGCAGTGTGATCAATGAACCGTAGAATATTTATCGTTTCGTATTTTTTTTTCTTTATGATATTAGAAAATCATGCATCCGAACAAAACCCACTACCTATATTCCTTTGAATAACATGAGTCACTTGTCGAAAGGGAAAACAAAATCAATCATAATTGAGTCACTAATATATTTTAATAAGAGTATTCATTAAGTTTCAGTCAGATGACGACGACGACGAAACTAAAACATATGTGATAAAGTGATACGTATTTGAAGATGAGAATCTTTAACTTTTTCGCAAGGTTCTACCTTATTATGTGATTTCTATAGTTTGTTTTTGCCAATGGTAAAACAAAAAAATGATACTTACTAGTCTGTTTTGAATTGAAAACAGATATTGGGACACTAATATTCTAAACGAAATTCATTGGAAAAAAACCAATGCAAGAAAGGCAAAGTATCACAAGTTTCTTTTTTATCAGCAAAAACAACAGCGACTGTAAAAATTACTGAAATGTTTTTTCTTAATAAGATTCATTTGATTATGTTTGATGGTGAATCATCATGTTGATGGCCCGTGTATATATCGTATCGAAATTGCTTTAATCAGACAAGATAATTTATTCAAAATTTTAAAGTACACATGAACTTTCTGAAATAACCCCCCGAGTAGTTACATTTTCACTGAAGTTAATCCAATTATCATAATCCTATAATAAGACGGTTTCATATTCAAAACTTGTCTCGATTTTATAATTAGCTTACGGACTTGATCTGAACATAACTAATGTACAATTTAGACGTAAACCCTTATCTTATCATTTCAAACTGTACTCGTTTGTGTCTATTGAATTGTGTTTCCAGAATAACTTCTACAATTTTCTTCTAATCTGGATTACGAGTATGTGTCTTTTGTTTCGTTGAAAGACAAGTTCTGATTACTAGTTTTGATGATGTAGTTTGTATCATCATCTATTTATTGTTTAACTTAATTATAATTACTTCGATACGACATATATAATTGGCAGCTTTTCCAACGTCCTGTTTTCATGCTTAGGGCTGACCAAAAGTAGTGAAATTGATACTTTAAGACCACATAATAACCTTCAGAATCTTTCTTTCTATACAGTCTGATAGAGACAAAAATGCTCTATTTCCCTATGCTATTTGACCCTACTTCAACTAATATCATAATAATAAAATTTCGAAGAAATGTATTTTTTAAAAGTATGTCACGGTTACGGTGTGTGTTGTCCATAACTCTTCAAGGAAACATGATAGAGAGCTGTAGTTTTCACCGTTGGAAAGTAGAGACGAAGATGCATCGAATTGCATATCACATTTTTTCTCAGACGTTATCTGAAACAACTTGAATCGATCTTTTAAGTATTGAAAACAGTCGTGTTCTATTTTTTCACAGAGATTGCTTGAGAAATCACTTGGCACTTCAAAAAGAACGTCTATAATTTCAGAATGATATTTCAAAATATCCAAATTTTCTGTTCTTTTTTAGAGCTTACATCAATGGCTTCAATGTTCACCTGAAAAATGGGAATTCATTGTAAACATCTCGCGAGTAGCATTGTTTTCAAAGAGGTTGATGGAAAAGTTTTAAAAAATCATGTCAAAAAATCTACAATATACACTTTGATGTGTCTTCCTTTTCTCTTTCTAACCGTGAAAACTGCAGCTTTGTATCTTGTTTCTATGAAACGCTATTCAAAAAATATTTACTGAATAGGCCTTGATATGACCGTCAGGCATAAAAAAAGATAAGTATTTTAGAAATTTCATTATTATGATATTAGTTGAAGTAGGGTCAAATAGCATAGGGAAATAGAGCATTTTTGTCTCTATCAGACTGTATAGAAAAAAAGATTCTGAAGGTTATTATGTGGTCTTAAAGTATCAATTTCACTACGTTTGGTCAGCCCTAAGTACTTTCTTTCTTCATTCTTAATGATGTAGAAGGATATCGCTGGACATCTATGACAACGTATCCTTCACTTTCATGATAATCTTGCGAAAACATGGTATTGATTTCAACGGCAATTTTCAAATCAGTTTTATGCTTGAAATAATAAAAATAAAAATGGTAGTGAGATTTATTTTTGTTTTTTCGTTCACGAGAAAATATTATTCTATTGTATCTACAATATCAGGTTCTATTTTATTTCTCATCTAGTTATCATTCATTTCACACATAACTATATAGTACAACAAACAATTAGAAATAAAATATTAACGTTAAATACATTAGTTTATCAAAAAGGAAAACATAAATATCACGTTCCAATTGATGATATTGTGTTGATATCTGTGGATTGATTTTCTCATTAATTTAGTTTCACGATACCATCATCTAGAAAATTCAATAATAAAAACAAAATATTAAAATTCATGATATCAACGAAGTTCATTAATAGGCTTCTCGATTAGATGAAGTTTTTCTTTTTTTAATATGAAAATCATTACTGGATATATTTTATTCTTATTTTCAAACTATAGTATATATCAATGCAGAATCATTCAAGTGTTGGACTATGGACTATCGATAGAATACCTTTATCATTATTGGTAGTTTTTTTCTTCTTTTTATTACGTTTGTTTCGTTTTTTTTTGTTTGTTTTCATTTCATTGACCGATGTAGGCGATGATGTTTGATCACGTTGTTGAGTATGTTCTAATCGTTTTTTGTTATTTGTAAGCTTGCGAAGTGATGCAAGTAAACGAAATTTATCGGGATTACGTTGTTTTTCAACACGAAATTGTGTATAGTCAAGAAATGCTACTGCAAACCGACGACTTTTTATTGTAACAACATAATCATCACCATACAAAAGTGAATGTGGTGTATCATTGACATCAGTATTTGTGCTTGCATCTTCCATTTCAGCTAATGATGCCATGAGATTTTTTGCTGCACTACGCAAATATTCCATATCACCATGATCATCAGCAGATTCATCAAGACATAGATCTTCATCATCAAAATTTGATGATAGATCATGAAAATCATCTTCACTTGTCAATAATATATCATCGTCGTGACTATTTTCCATCGATTCATTTTGTTTACTTTTAATAGTCAATGTTGTTTGACCATTGGATAATTTCGTATTTTGTTTCGAAACAAAAGACGAAGCATCGTTATCTTTAACTGATAGTTTTAATTCGATAGACGTATCTAAACATAGATGTCTTATAGATTTTACTTTGAATTTGGTTAATACCAACTTGTTTTTTGTTCTTCAGGTGGAGGTGGTAAAATAGGTATCGATGATTCAGAGTTCGAAGATAAAATCGTTTTAGGTATCGGAGATGTTTGTCGTTTTTCAATGGCGTCATTCAATGATGAAATTGGTAAATTGATCGAAAGTTTTTGTTCCTGTTCTATTCGTCGTCGTTGTAAATAATCATTTAAATATCGTTCCGAATATATATCAATATAAATTGGTGTCACACGAATAAAATTATCAAATGTTCTATTGATTGATTGCACAAGATCTAAATATAAAAGTTCAGAGATAACAAGAAGAATTTAAATCAAACTCGATTTCAATCGTTTTTCTACATTCTTAAAAAGATAGTTGTAAATTATCAACAGTCAATTTACTGTAACACACATTTGTTTACTGAAGAGATTGTACACTAAAGTTACTCATACTATTTGATTCCTTCTGAGTTATAAAACAATTTCGTCTGTAAATTTACCAATCAGAAGCACTATATTTAACATTGACTTTGAATTAAAACGAAATACTAATTGCAAGAATTATTTTTACAAGAACGATTTATTTCGTTCTAGTTGATTGTTAGACTATTACAATTTTGTGAATACGGTTATTTGTAATAATATATGATTAATTATCATTGTTGTTATTTCATCTTAATTTTAATTAATAGTAGAGACTGTACACTAGTTTGACAGTTAGCATAGAATTTCACGGCTTTTTTATGGTTTTACTACAAATAATATGAAAGTTTGGTATATTTGGAGAAACAAACTTTCATTCACGTGTATATTTCAAGGATGCTGACTTGTAAGGTTTTGATGACAACTCAACAAAAACAAATCTATCGATAGTCAAAATACATAGAATTGAGAATTCGATAATTTCTAATCACTGAAAAGATTTGATTCGAAACTATTATTCATATGAGAAACGAACACACGCAGTTATATTTTGAATACATATTGACAGAAACATGAAAGAGCAAACGTCAGAACACAAATACATTGGAAAATCAAAATAATTTTCTCATCGAAAGACTATGAACATGTAGAAACAACGTGGGTTCACTTGAAAATAGAATATCTCGGAGAAAGGCCATGCTGTTCAACTGATATGCTCTAAATCACGATTTAGTAGACAAATGTCGACAAGTAAAAATGTCGACAGGTAAAATGCCGACGTGTAAAAAAATGTCGAAAATTCTATCATGATATAGGAAACTCGCGAAGCATATGCTGTCATCTATTTTTTTTCTGTTTGTGCATTTTCTTTATGCGTGTTGGTCTGGACATAACTAAATACGAATTTAAACAAAAGTTAATTCATGGCAATTCTGGCAAGTTAAAAGAGGCGTCAAAGAAAACATGCACCATGCAGGATAAACTTAAAGAACTTCGAAGGAGACATGAGGAACAAACGATTAAACTGAATGAATATCACAACGACTTATCAAAGCTTATTGGCACAAAATGAAAATTATACGAATGTGTTGGTACATACCTTATGGCTTGAATCTATGACTCTAGCTCTGCGTTGTCACTCATACGCATTTTTATTTTATTTTTCATTGATATGCATTCGAATTTTACCTAATAAACCAAAAATTTAATTTATTCATGCTCCATTTTTATTTTTTCATCATCAGCTTCTTTCCTTTTTATTTCATGATGTCAACGTTTTACATTGTCGACATTATTTTTCTGTCGACGTTTGGCTACTTTCCCTAAATCACTAGGCATGTCTCTGGTCGAAATTCCAGAATTCAAATTTTTAAATATGGATTCAAAATTCAGGAGTTTTAATTCTACTTCCCAGGTCGAACAAGCACGGTCGTAAACGACTGTATACGGTGAAATACGGCAAAATACATGGTCCAGTATTACGATCGTATATCTCCGTGTCGTATACGGGGAAATACGACGATATACGGAGAGTAAAACGATCGTTTATGGTCCTCGTATACAAAATCCGTAAACGGCTTCCATTTTCTACCGTATTCCTCCATATACGATCGTATTTGTCTGTATACGATACGGCGAAATATGACCGTAATACTGGACCATGTAAAACGCTATAATACGATCGTGTGGGGAGCGTATACGGTCGTTTACAGCCGTATACAATGTCCGTAATCGTCGACCTGGGTTCCCATGAAAAAGCCTGAAATATAGCAGACATTAGGTTACAATATTGATAGATTAAAATGATGAACATACTATAATTTAACGGAACAAGTTATCGAATTTTGTTTTTAAAATCTCCTAGAAAATATGTTCATGTTTCTTCATGATTTTATACGTATTCTTTGTAACGGTAAAAACCGCATCCTTCTATCCCATTCCTGTCAATTATTATATATAATTCTTTATCTTTGCTACCTACCCAATTAACATTCAAGAATGAACAATGATGAGTTTCTGATTAAAACTCGACATACATACCATGACGTGAATAGAAGTTTACAAATGAACAATAAGAATAAGTTTTTACATGAAAAACTTTTTTCATATCAAACGAATTCATAATTTCATCTTCTGTATATTCTTGATCATGTTCGATGAGTATGGTTTCTGGAAGATACAATTGAACACAATTTATCATTGATCCATCGCATTCAGGATGATTTCGAACATTGGAATAAATTCTAGAAAAATCTTTTCAAACAAGACAAATTACAATAGAAAATTATTGAGTTTTTTTGCTGTTATTTATTTCACCAATATCTTCATTATATTCGGCAATTATTGTTTGTTTATCATTTTGATAGTATTCAATATTATTAATCGTGTAGGGCATTGAAACATGATTAATATATGATGTTAATTGTTTTGTTTCGATTGGAAAATTTAAAAAACATACATGACGTTGATCGATGACACGTTTTAGAAGACGTGGTGTAAAATTAAACGATTGAAATACTACCGATCCACGTAGAATGACTTGATCAGTAACTTAAATAAATAGAATATGTATTCCATAATTATTTAGTTTCACTCATCTTTCGTACTATTTGATTGTTGATAAAATACTTGTGCTATGCCTAGATGTTGAAAGATTTTATGCGTTCGAAATGGACCTCCATCTGATTTCATTTGATTACTAAAAATGACTTCGATGAAATGAGTTTGAATATCTTTTTTTGGTGTCCAACATATTTGTAGACCTTGTTCGGCTAAAATAGATACAGGAATTTTAATTCTTAGTTTTTTTTTCAGAATTGTAAAATAGTTATAGTAACCAACAATATTATGTTGATGTCATTGGACGAAAAATTAAAACGATTATCTTTTTGATAATAGACTTTTTTCACAAGATCCTATTGATCATATATTTATACGTTGAGATGAACTCTTCTAGGGATTTTCATTATTCTATTGATAGTTGAAAACAAATCTTGTTAAGTTTTATTCTCTTTTTTTGTTGAATTCAAAAAACTTAAAGATTACTCTGTTTTCACACGACGACTCTAGGGATCATTCAATCGTGTTAATTTGATAGACAGAAACAAACTATTTATTGGCACGTATGTGTCAAGCGGATCCATATGGGGGAAAGGTTTTGCTAACAAATCGTAAGAAAATTTTTGGTTTGATACCAAAAACAAAAGATAATGTTCGATGATTGGCGTAAAGTAACACTCCGGAAACCATCCTCTTGCTGTTAGGATATATCTGCTGATATATTATAGATAATTCTTTCATGAATGTCAATTAATTACACCAAATGATAGTGAAAAAATATTGACATTATAATACAAATTAACATCCACGATAAGCAGTACTAGAGTAATGAGATGGACTTGTTTATAAAAAATCTTATTTCTTTTTGTATCACTGTTACTAACGTAGCGCATACTTTTTAATCTATTTCATATTGTAATCAATACTTTATTGATATTGTTTTTCTCTTCAGAAATACAACTCAATAAAGCAAGATGAACAAATTGTAATTTAACAAAAAACATACGAATCGAAGAAATCGGTTGTTGTTTTGGAAGAGTTCTTAAAGTTATTAGTTGATTATTTGTTTTCCATGATGAATTTCCATTTATTTGTGGACGTGTGTTGATTTGACTATTGTTAATCGAGGATGGTGTTGGATTATTAGCTAAAAATACGTTGACTATGGATTGTTGTCGACCTTTCAATGAATTATGATTGATTTGATGTTTCTAAATACATAAGATTTATATTTAAAAACAATGACAACAAGAAAAATCAATCGTAATTTACTTTAGATTGATAATAAACTCGACAGGCATTATTTAATGCATCTAAATCAAGATTGATTAATGATCCTAGTATGGTTTTATGATACTTGTCACTTAATACATGTGGATATGAACAATTCATTGATTGACGACAAGAATTCGTAGAGAAATACTCATAGCAAAGGTGAAAATTTGTGCATGAACCATCATTATTCTGACATACACCATCGATAAATTTATTTCGACATATATCAAACTACAAAATTCATATATAGAACAATGGAAAAAAAAACTATTTAAACTCTAATACGAACAGGCATAAAAAATTCAATACGATTTTTATCACGACTTATTTTAAATATTTCCATATAGTTTCTGATACTAGCAAGAACATGTTTGGTATTCGTACATAAACCTTGTTCAAGACAATAGTTGCATAGAAACGGTAGTTCGAATAGACATGCCTGTTTGTCTGCACATAATCTTAATATAGCATTAACGATTTCAATATCCATATTGTTACTTAGTATCAAAACAAAAACTATGCAAAAAGTTTTATGTTTCAATCTGTCTTCCGTTCTGCAATTCGATTCAAGTCTTAGAAAGCAAACGAGTAAATTTTATCCACCAATACGATTTTGTCATTTTAAAGTGTCGCTATTGAACAATAATATAGATTCGAATTCACTGTATATCTTATTAGTTCATTTAATGATGTTCTATTGTAATTTACACTGTTTTTTCCTGGCGGATGTGACTCCGTATGGAATAATTCTTTACTGTGTATCATTATAAAATGATTTTGCATATTATTTCCTGTTTTTGTAGAATTTAAAAAAAATACCTTTAGTATCATTTTCATAATTGTTGAAGGATTTGAATACATATGCCTCACTTTGTGGATCTATAATAAATAGTTACATCCTCTATTTTTCCAATGTCGGCCAATCGGCTGACACAATTACATCTATCATGCATATGATAAGAACTCTTATATTGATATTCAAATCAATTATTTATACAGAATGATGTCTTTTATGAGTTTTAAATACATATGAAGTAGATAGAATTTAATAATATGGACATTGAAATCTCGTATTACTTTGATGAGATCATTATCAAGATTATTTTCCAAGAACTGTATGAGTTGCAGAATAGTAATCATTAAGAATTATTTCAAAATTGAATAACAACTAATAGATTCAGCTAACGTCATTTCCCGAATAGATGATGATTCAGAATTTGTAGATAAGACGAGCTCTAGTTATAATGTATAGATTTACTAATATTTATTTGTTTTGTGAAACTTACATATGCTTTCCGAAGAAAATAGTGAGCTTGTGTATGCTCTCCTCTAGAGGGTTCCCGACATAAAAACCAGAATTATATAATCGTCATATGTCACAGCGTGATTTGCCGCTTATTCCAATGCTTATAATAAGAAAAATGGAAACTAACGGGTGAAGAGCAACAATGAAAACGAAAAATAGGGTGCCCATAAGAGACGGACGATATGAAAAAATTCATGATATTACATTTTCTATGAGCACTATGACGCTAAAGATATATTAACAAGCTTTTTCAAAAACAATTATTCTTCGACGTATGAGCAAGCTGAACTGTTTTCGATAACATTTATTTGTTGTCATGAATTGTTATGGTTATTTTGATTTTCATACTGATATTCGGATGATGTCGAACAAAAAGCATAGAAATTGATTGATATAAAACAATTGAACGAGAGTACTACAATGATTTTACACGGTGTGTCGTTCTATGCACAAGAATTTTCATACATTCTTGATAGATTCTTTCGTTAACCTATAAACGACAAGTCTCATTTTCCAAAGTAATTAATAACTATAGATTATGTATATCTCCTACGTAAGCTATTGAGCAAACTTGATCGTTTATTCAAATCTTTGATATGACTTTTATCAATTGAGATCAAATCATTCAATGAATCCGTACTCGTGCATTCGTTATGAATGGCATAGAATGTTTATTAAGAAAAAAATAGAGATTTATTCATTACGAACAATTTTTATTTTCACACATGAATCCTATTCGACAATTTTCTATTGCTACACACATGCAAATGTGTCCGTATTTACATGTTAATAATTCTTTTTACTGTCGATAGTCATTTATTAAGATTAATTCACACGTAGCAAGGAGTTAAAGGTTTCTCTTATTGTTTCCAACTAATTGTCAAGGACGTTTTATTTAAATGATCATTCAGTTCTAGTAAATGTTTTCAGTGACTCACGAAAAACGAGTAATCAGTTCATGAAACGTTCGATTTAGACATGTTTCATAATAAACTACGAATAGTCATGGATACATCAAGGCCACAAACATTGAAGACATGCTGAGTATGTTTTAGCAATTTTCGTAAACAATACGAATGTTGTAAGTCTTTGAAAGAAATAAAAACAGAACTCTTGCATTTTGTAATTGTTAAATAGCATGAAGGAAGGTATCCAATTTCTGTTTGGTTTCATATGCGTGTACTTTCTACATAGGACTCCACACGATAAAGATGAATTCTCAAATATTGATATCCGTGATTATGTTTTCGATTTATAATCTTCGAAAGTTCGATACATCTCATTCCTAGTCAAATATTTATCAAAATAAATTTTTCAATCAGCTCATGGAAATAATCTATGCAATATTTGGTATGTGTCACATTCCGATGCTTTTAGTGACACCGTGTTTTATTTTTTGTCATGTAGATAGATGTAATCGAGTGTAGAAATCGATTAGCAATTGTTATAATTTTTCTGTCTCGTTTATTGTTTAAATTCAAGTTATATGAAATATAAAATAGAAGAACAAAATCGAAAAAAAAAAGAAAACATCCTATCACCATTATTTTTGAAAATTAACATTATAAGAACCACTCGATGGATCTTGCTGAAGTTTGAAATTATCTGTAGATAAACCGAACGGTTTCAAAAACATATTTCCTAGTTCTTTTAATTTGCCTATGAAAAACAAATACAAATAAATTAGTTGATACAATTGTATAGAAATTCTTCGACAACATACTTAACATTTCGGCCTTCAATTTTTCATTACGATCTTTTATTTGATCGGGTAAAATCTAATAAAACAATTAGAGATAAGATTCTTATGAAACAAATGTAAATTCTTACTTGAACTTCTTTCTGTGCTTGAGTGTTACTTGGATCAAGTTCGAGAATTTTTTGATAATCTTGTAATGCTTCGTCTAATTTATCAATACATTTATATGATTCAGCACGACGAACTAATGCTTTGACATAATTGGGATCTAGTTTAATCGATATTGTACAAGACTGAACGGCTGCTTCATATTTCTCCTGTAAATGAACAAAACATACAGCTATTACTTTTATATGTTTTCAAAAATCTATTTTCATTCATACCATTTTCATCAAGCATGCAGCACGATTTGCATAGATAACAGATCGATCACGAACATATTTCGTTGGACACAACGATAATGCGTCACTGTATTTCTTTAATGCTTCATCGTATTCACCACGACGGAATAATTCGTTTCCTTCATCTTTCGCTGTTTTTGATTCGTTATGGCGTTTCTATGATTAAAATAAAAAGTAACACGTGTACAGATTTTTCATGTATAAAATCTGTTGAACTAGAGAAAATTTAGAATCACACGAAAAAATCATTCATCAAATTCAGAAATTGATGAAGTTCAAAAGAAATAATTTCGTTAACAAAGAGAATGACATTACTTGTTTATCTTCTTCGGTTAGAAGTGCTTCACGTTCAGCAATTAATTCTTCATCCATAAAATATGGATCTTCTGTGGAAATATAAAAAGATACACAAGGAGAATGATGTTGGACGATAAAAGTTCTATTCTAACCAGGAGATTTTTTTTCTACTTTTTCATCGGTCGATAATTGAGAATTGAGACGTTTGTGTAAGAGTTCTGCTTCAGCATTGCCTTCTGTCGATGTTGAATGAGTTTGCTGGATGTCCGTATCAGATGGGTCGAAAAATTCATCATCATTTGAATCGGCATTGTCATCATCACTGAAATCGTTCGATTGATGCGGATTATATGTCGACTGAGCTGCTTGCCGTTGATTATTTCCATCGCCTTTGCTAAAGTTTGCAGTCGCCATCTAAATTAAGGAAATAAAAAACTTCAGAAAATGTGTCTGTTTCTGTTCTTTATTGATTTTTTTTTTCTTAAGTATACATAACATAGTAGACATCAAAAAGTAAAAGAATGGTTGCGAAGAAAAACAGGACATATGACTTTTTTTTTTGTTTTCCTCTATAAATTAAATCACGTAAAATCCATAGATACACATTGACAACAAGAAAAAAAAAATCGAATTCAGTTCTATTTTTCATGATTGTGGTAAATTAGCCAATGGAACTTTAAATGTGAAGTCTGATGGAAACAATTCAGCTGCTTTTGGTAGCATAATTTTATAGATTGACCGAATCGTACTTTCCATCACACCAGCTACAACTTGGATATCTAAACATAATCAAATATCAATAAGAGACATCGTTTTCCTAAATTCAGTTATTCACCTTTCATTGGTTTCTTCTCGTCAGCAGCAGCACAAGCCATATAAATAGCTGCACCTGCGACTGAGTCCGGTGCACGACTTTGTACATCGCAAACTTCTTTTGCTCGTTCAGCAATATAAACAGCTGTTTTCTGAATAAGCATTTCTTGACGAAGTTCAAGTTGATTACAAAATCGTGGCTTTCATAGAACGAAAAAAAAATATATATATTGATATGAAAAACACAACTAACAACATACCACGAATTGTTTAATATCGATCGATTCAGGTCGATTCGAATTTGGTAAACTACTAACAATAAGTTTGAAACATCGTCCAATATCTTTCTTTGATGCAGTTGTTGAAATTGCACAAATTTCTTCAAGATTAAAAATCAAACTATAAAATATTAGTTCTCAAGATACTTTTTCCTCCTACCTTTAATTGTACGCTGAGCTTTCTCATGACGACAAGCTATATAAATGCATGCTGCAGCGATAGCATCTTGTGAACGACCTCGTACACATTTACTTTCATAAGATTGTTTGAAAAGAAAACTAGCTCGTTGAATAATTCGATTTGATAAATTAATACGACCCGCCATTTGTCGGATAAGATCATAACCACTACGCAATGCTTTATCTGCACTTGACATCTTCATTTTTTAAATTAGAAAAGAAAAAGAAAGATGTATAGATACTGTATGTGATAATGAACAATAGTTACCTGACGATGTCCATTCGTATATTTTTGTTTACCAAATTCATCGACTGCTCCTACACCTGTTCCCAGTGACATAACCGTTTCAAGGTTATCACCATCGAATAATGGATTTTCCACAGCTCCAACACGACTCATATCTTTCGTATCTTTATCGTTCGCAAATGTACGCCATTCAGAACCAACATCTACCATCCTAGAAACGAATATATCTACATAAGCATAATTTATCATAGTGAAAGTTAGACATCTACAGTTTTTTTGAAGCTTTTGCTATTCTTGATTAGAATCTTAAAGTGCAAATGCATTCATAGTGTTATGAATAAACAAGAACTAGAAAAATCTTAACACTACTAATAGGCGTATATCTATCGAGTTACAGATCATTTTATGATGAGTTTCGAAGAAAAAAAGAAATTCGTTTAAATCAATTTTATTTTATGAGCTGTTGAAATATCTGAATTGATTTAATTTCTTGGTGACATGACAGTTGAGTCTGATTTAAAGAACAATTGAAAAAGAACAAGAAAATAACTTTATTTAGTCGAGTTAACATTCATATCAAAAATTGAACAGAGTTGGTGCTCTTTTAAAATACAATTCTCTTGCTATCAGATGAAAAGACGAAACTAGTAGTTGTAATTGTTCATCCAACAATTCGTATTTCGCTCGCTTTTTTAATTTAGCAACCTCAGCTTGCAACTGCTCAACCACAATCAAATTCGCGTGCTGTCCAATTTTCAAGTCTTTGATAGATTCACAGATGGATAGGTATTCTCGTGCTGAGTATTAGAAAAAATTCATGTGCAACTTTATCTTGAAAATAGATCAGGGATCACACGACTTGAAAAGCTCTGTACCAGTATTCTGATGAGTTGTTCGTTCGAGGTAGCGGATGTTTCAATCTCGAAAAAAAATTTCACATCGAATTTGAGAAGCGAGGAGCTCAACGTCGTTTTTTTTAAATGGACGTTCTAAAAAGTTATCCGCGAAATAGGCGACAAATTCCAAGCTAGAAATCATATTAGATATTTGCGAATACTTGTTCATTTCTGTAAAGATAGTCGTCATATTCATAGACGCGAGTATCAAGGAATCATTCACAACATGATAAGTGGCAAGTTTACAAGCATTTTCAAACTTCATCTACGTACATGGGTAGATGCTGATTCTGCATATTGCTTTATGCATCAATGAAGGCTCAATCGTCGGGAGCTCAACTGTCGATGCACCTAATTTCTCAAGCCTTCATATTTGAAATATGAAAATTTACTAGGATCCATTCGTATACGCACGTGCAGTTCGTCATCAGATAAACTGATCGCATCATTTGCTTTATCCGTTGATAAATTTAAAAAAATATATACGAAATCCTGTTTTACATAGACGGCAAATTTCTGATTTTGATTTGCTCACAATTACATAATTCAAGTTAATGGATAATTTGTAACACGAGTCAATTTGATGTATATATGTACGTAACATAATGAAATTTTCGTATCGTAATAATTGAAGACGCGGAAAACGACAGTCCATTCCATAGTAGATTCTTCTATATGCTTTCAATCAATATCTTATCGAATGAAATCCAGTTTCATATCTTGTATAATTCTTGAGTCTCGCGAAACTTTTATTTCTAGATATGTCATCAACGATGTCATTGTAAACATCGCAAAATCTATGAAAGATTGTCTGGAATTTTATTGGCAATACGATGATAGAATGTGTTAAAATAAATTTAGATTCATTGATTGATTCTATGAAGCAAAGTCGATATTCACAGAATCCATGATATTGATCACATTGATAATTATATTCTAACGACAACTAGTCTTCAACAAAACATGCTTACATAGAAGCTTTACAAACAATCACAATCGAATCTTTCTATTGTCGAACAATTCTTCGTTCGAGTTGTGCTTATCGTGAAATTCAGAAAAATATTTTCTGATATCTTCGGAACCACTATCGATTTCCAATGCAATCGGTAATTTTCTTTGACATAGATCATCGATTGAGTCATTGTCTCAGATCAGAGAGAGAGAGAGAGATGTTCATAGCGATACGGAAGTTACCTATTTCTTAAGTTCACGGTGCAGCAATGTCAGATTCTTAATCATGATGCACATCTCTGTTATAGACTAGCTTAAACTTTCCCTACAAAAATTATTCTATCGGTTAACTGATTGTAAGTATCCTAATGATCAGTATACGAGCTACTCAATCAATTTTGTCTCTAATTTTAGCGACCTACCTTTTTAATTATATAGTCAGAAAATGTACTAGTCACATATCTGTGCAGACGAAGTAAACACTTGACTTAAATCTAGTACCATACAATTTTGTTTTTGAGTTTACACACTTCTCTATTGACGATTTAGCATGTTACTACAATGCATAAAAATGTAACTTCTCTACAAATATGTCTTACCGATCGCCAACAACTAGACCACATTCAGGACAAATCATATCACCAGCACGATAATCTTCAACTAGAATTGCTTCCGGATGGAATCGACATGTCAATTGTTTAACGTATCTAATCAGAAGTACAATGAAATAAAGTATAATAAATTACATAAAACTATATATTTATACCGTGACATTATTGACTATTACTACTTGTATTAATATTAATATATATATATATATATATATAATGCTGTATAGATCTAGAATGTAAAAGAAATAATGAAACAAAATGTGTCCATCATGTCAATCGTTATATTTTCTCTTTATCATCATAATCCAAAAGAGTTATTCATGTTTTTTTTTTCTTGCAAAATGTACAAAAAAAAACAAACAACCAAAATACTGACTTTTTTTCTAACAATTTGAAACGATCAAGAATGACAAAGACGGATAATATGTATATATGTATATATATATATATATATATATAGGTTTAAGTGAGAATAGATAAGCGCAAAAGAACAGAACAATCAACAAAAGAAAGGAAGAAAGAAAGAAAAAAGCTAATGAAATAAGGAATGAATAAAATCAAACCAACATACATATTTCATAAATAGACATACCTTAGCCGGCTAGTCTACACACGAAAAAGAAAAACAAATAAGACTTATCACACAATACACGTGCAACTAGAACATGAGTGTCTTCTTCTTATTTTTTTTTTGTTTTATTCAGAATATATCACAGGATTGACCACCAGGATGTTTTATTTTCTTTCTTGAAATAAGGTGCTAATCCAAATTCTTATCTTGCATTTTTTTTTCTACGAGAATATATTTCGATTATTATTATTATTATTATTATTATTATTATTATTGTTATTATTATTATTATTTCGATTTTGATAGTAATCCCGACGATTATTATTATTTGGTGGACCTCGTCGAAAATTATGTTCTCTACTGTTCTCACGAGAAGACGAAATTTGATGTTCATGATTATTATTATTATTATTATTATTATTAGTATTGTTGTTTGTTAGATTAGGTCGTGTTTGTTGGCCAATAGCAGAAACAAAACGAACAGTTGGTGTCTTAGAATTTACTGATGATGTTGAAACTGAATTAACTATTGAATTAGTTAAATTTGGTGGTGGTGTTGTAAACGTAGCCGGTGATGTTTGATAGAGTGAGGCATCTGAATAGAAAGAAAACAAATGTCAATACTTGTATTTACATTGATTCATTGTTTTACTTACTGGCTGTCGGTGGCGGCGGTATGCCAAGTGTAAGAGCATTTGCTATAAGTTGAGACAATGGAAAGGCTGCTGCTGGTGGTGGAGGCAAATTAAAATTTAGTGAAAGATTTGGCAATAGATTAGCTATTGAATTCGGCGGTGGAACTAAAATAAATTATATCATTCATAAGATATGTTACAGGTTCAAGTAATAATACGTTGGCTTTATTTCCAGTTCAATCGAATATGATTAACGTATGAGCAAGGAAGTGTTACAATTGATATCAAGTCATTTATAGCTAATATTTTAGAGCATGAATTTTTATGAGCAATATAGTCAACGAGCTCACTAGTACTTTCTTGTTGAACAATTCATTCATATGATCTGAACTTTCTTCTCTAGTTTTTCCTTATTGTTCAATGTTTCTTTGTGTATATCGTTCCAGCTGTCTTAAAATATCCTTCATCTCTATACCAAACAATAAGATCAATAAAAATAACTACTCCTAAAAATGAGATCGATACCTGCACATATTTTCTTTATTTTTTCAATACTAGAGGCACGTTCCAACGATGAACCTTTTGAAAATGTTTTTGTCATATTTTAAATTTGACAAGCAGTCATTGAATTTCAAGTAGGACTCTTATGATTCCAATTGGAACTTGACAGTTTCTCCTTTGATTACAAAAAAAAAGAACGATCTGTAGGATATGCTTAGTCATTGAATGTATAGATTATATCTCGTATGTTTTAGAATGTCTATTCAAATGTTATTGAGAAAAGTAGATAGAGTACGATTCTAACGAATAGGAAAAAAATTCGAACTTAAAAGAAAACGAAAGTTAACAATTGATTCGTCGGAAATTCAATATATTTTCAGACTTGATATTTTGTCATTTCGATGATCAATTGTTTGGTAGTCTTACCATTGGCTGTTTCATTGCTAGCAGTTCGTGCGACACTAAGTAAAGCTGAAAATAGATTTGGTGGTGGCGGAAGATTGGGCGTTGATGTAACTGTTGAATTTGTTATTGTTGAATTAGCTGTTGTTATTGTTGTAGGTAAATTTAATAGCACATTCGATGAAGCCGATGTCGATAGATTATTAGCCGTAGCTGAAGTTAAATTTCCTTTCGCTTGTGCAAGAATTTGTGCAACCTCAGGCGAAACATCTCCAAATGAAAATGATGAAATACTGGAGTTAGTTGCGTTATTTGTTGTCGTCATTGTTGTTGTTGTTATTGTTGTTGATGTTGATGTTGATAATGACAATGATGATGCGGCTAAATTATTTGTTGCAACTAATGGTATAGTAGCCGTTGTTGTATTATTGCTGTTTACTGATGTTACTGTACTCGATAAAGACGATGAAGTATCCTACATACATATACATATATAGATTTAGATATATTCAAGAATTTATTTTCAATCATAAAAAACAATATTATTATTATTATTATCATATTCAATGATCGCGATGTATTCTTTATATTCATCTGTATTCTTACATCTTCAAGTGGGATCAGTTTCGGTTCACTTCTTTCAAGATGACTATGTGCAACAAGGTCACCATCAGGTTCACCTGGACTATCGGGTAAAAATGAACGTATGAAAAGTGCTTGTAAAACAGTTTTTTCACGTTCTTCTTGTACAAAACGTTCTTGTGAAACGACTTGTGGAATTTGTATTGTATCAGGTAATAAAATTTTTATTAACGATGGCAATGGTACTAAAATTTGTTTGTCATCTTGATCGATCGAATTCATATCTTGTATGCCACGACGTTTACGAAAATCTCGTTCCATCACTTTTTCAAGCTGTGCAATAGATATATTAGCTGCACATGAACGTGCAAATATATGCATGTCAGATAGTTCAGAATCATCGACTTCAAAAAATGATGTCTGTACAAGTGTTTGATTTTTTTCATCGGCCCAAATGACTTTCTTTTTGATTATTTTCTTAACACCTGGTTCACTTAGATTACTTTTTATAATTGTACCTAATCAAAAAATAAAATAAAGAAAAAAAAAACTAAATGAAAACACTCATGTAATGCAAATGATTTACTTGTTTCATCATGTTTCGGACTAATTACAGATGGATTATCGGAAATGTTTGGTAAATCATCATCCATAGACATCGGAGGTGAAGCCTAAAGTTGAAAATATAATAATTATTAATTTTTTCTTTTTGACTTTGAATTTTTATTCGTCGTTTTAATTTTCTCAGATTTCAATGAAAAACATTCATACGAACGAACACAAAAACTAGCGTATGTAATTAACAATGCCATCTAGTTCTTCATGTTGCTATCGGACAACATCATATAAATCACATGAAATTCGACAATATGAAGAGTGAATACTAAGGTGTGAATGTCTCAATGTTTTATTTCTATCGAAGAAATTCTCATATCATTTGACCTTCATTCGAGAGCTAAATTTCGCCTTGATCATCAAGAAAAGATTTCATGTCAGAACGTCGGTAGTTAACATCATTGATGAAGTTACCATTGAGATTCATGATAAACTAAAAATGTGATTTCAAAATTTTATCGAGTGATCCATACATTGACTTTATTCTATACGCAATACATAAATCTATGTAAAGACTAATTGTCGAACTTTATCAATTTATTCAAGGATATTGATATTAGTCTCAAATAGAAACATACAGTCATTGGACTGATATGCAGACAAGGCCATGAAAACGAAAAGGTCAGTCCGACCCAACAAAATTATTCTTTTTACTAGACATTATCAAAAATATTTTCTGATAGAAAAAGTATCTCAACTTTAGTTGAGTGACTTGAAATGTAATTAAATACCATTTTAGATGATGAAACGAACACTCCTATTGATCTACTATTGAGATTCAAAATCATGACAATTACATTAACCTTTCGTGGCAATGTTTCTTCTAGTCAATGAATTTGTCGTACATCTAAATTCATGTCCGTTTCATCACGTTATCTGTGTTTTGGTTATTAAATTCATGATTTTAAAAAACTTTTTCGACTCACTAGAAAGTATAGTTAATATAATAAGCCAGTGGAATCATTTAGACCAGCCGTCGTATGTTTTGCCTGTATGCAATATTCTATATTGCAATGATGACATGAACCAAAGAGAGAAAACATGTCGCAAATAAAGCGCCGTCGAGAATAGAATCTTTAAATAATACTTTATCTAATTTTTCAAATTTGATCAAGAGATGAATTCATGGAAAGTATACCATGTGCTGGAAAAGAAAACAGGGAATTCTATGAGTTTCGTGTCATTATGTTAGACAATATTGTTTGCAGATTTCGATGACGTGATGAGTTAGAACGCAATAGAAAATAGATTATGAGTATTGAGAAAAAATGTGAATATCTCAAGTTACGAAGTTCATCTTCAAACTTTAGATATCAATTCATTTTTTTCTTTTTATTCACAAACTATTGTAGACCAGAAGCTAACGTCAATAAACGGTCTAAACTGAAAAAAAGAATGTTTTCACACAGAAATATGGCAACCTCTTCACGGGTGTCACTCAATTAATGTATTGTACCATAGGATATCGTGTCATGTAGAATGAGTGTAATTGTGTTCTAAATCCTTACAATATATTCGATTTGTTTTTACTCAGAAAACGATTTAAACCATTGTATTTTGTTTTGATTTTTAATTTGAACTAATGAAACTCAAAATAACACCCGTTATTTGTTCATACGTGCATTGGCGATGACCGTAGTGGTATACAAATATCATTGAGGAAAAAATTCTGTTTAAAATAAGTTTTGTTTCGGCCTGAGCCTGGTGGACCTAAATAATTTCTCGATCATTTTTTCGAGTCCTGATGCACGCTGACAATAATTCCTCTCACGTACACTCCTGTGAGATTTGGTTATGACATGAATAGTGTATGGCGCAATCTTCAAATATGTTCAAGACTCAAACATCGTACCTACGAGAGGATGCTGAGTCTTTTCTATAGAATATGGCAGGATGAAACAGGTGTTATACGACCACATTGATCATATGCAACGCTGCATTTTGATGTTCTAACATTAGAACTCAATTTATATAAGCAGGACGTCGGCACGTGACAATGGTGCCATGGAAAAAAAAATTCACGCGAAATTCTTGTAGCAATCGAACAAAACAATCATCATCTGTTGCTTTCCTTGTGTCTCACCTTGACATTTCCGGTATTATTTATTCGCATGTCAGTATCCGCTAAAGAGTTCTGTTGTAGTTCACTCGATTTCAATCGTTTTCGTTCTATGTATTGACTTAAAGAAAACTTTCGTTTTCCTTGCTGTGAATTAAGTTCTTCACTCGTTTGCCGATTCAATGGTACGGTCAGTTTAGGTTGTTGATTTCCAGATGTAGGATTCGATAAAATTTCATTCGTTTCAGGCGGCGGTGATGGTACATTTGTATTTGACCTGAAATATATGAAGATAAACACATACATAAAGTACATTATAGACGCGTATACATATAAAGATAACGAAAGACAAGGCAAAAAATAGAAGAAATAGGCCATCACAAACAAATATCGATCGACAAAGTCCGTCCGTCCGTCCGCCTCTGAATATGCATCACCATTGTATCAACATAGAGAACATAATTCTTGGAACATTTTGCTTTAATTCATTATTTATTTCGTCATAATAGAATAATATAAATTACATTGGATGGAAAAAAACAAAGAAGAAATTCCATTCATCTGACAATCGTAGTACCTACCGTTGCTTTTTTTTCTCTCAGAAATCAGAAAAAAAGATACATAACCTAAATTACCTTGCAATTGATATCCTAAAAATTGAAAATTATTCGTACAATCATTCAGAAAAAGTAAATTTTGAAAATAAAGACCCATCACAAAGTGATACAACCAAAAAAAAAAAAGAATAATAGGAAAAAAATAAAATAAAAAAGTAACACAAGATACAATAACAGTTCAAAAAGAAAAAGAAAAGAAAAACAACAACAACAACACGGACTTTGTCGATCGATGATATTTGAGTTAATCCCTAGAAAAGAAAAATTCAGAAAAAACACTTCAATAACCTACCTTCCTATTTTAGGTATACGAAACGTTGGCGTAGTTCGATTTAATAAATTAGTTTTATTTAAACCACTATCACTATCATCTATGTCAATGGATGATTTCATTTTTTTTGTTTCTATTTGTGTTTGTGTTATACAACGACGATGTGTCGGCTTTCTATTTGTCGTAGGTCCTATATTCTCTTCAGTTTTTCGTTTGCTATTATCCACAATATTACTATTTGTACTTGTTGTTGATACGGCAGTCAATGTTGCGGTTGTTGCCATATTCCTATCATTGAGAGGGAATGTATTATTATTTGATGAGAGCAATGTTCGTTCGGTTTTATTCAATTGTTGTGATGCCAATGGATATTGTTGATTATCAATTGACGTCGATGATCGAACGATCGTTGAAGATTCTAAAAGATTTTTTTAAAATCAATCGATTTTTGTTCATTATCAATTAGGATACATACGAGATGTTTGTTGCTGGTCAATATCAAGATGTGGAGTATGCGATTCAATGACTTTAAATACTCCTTTGTTGATACAAATATCGTATAGATGATGTGCACTTTCACGAATATCTACAAAAAATTCAATAGTACTATGAAATTATTCAATTGATACGATAACGATCGAGACATGTAGAAAGAAAAGAGCGCTAATCCGACATGGTCCATCGTATTTTCTTAATCTCTCAATTAAGAAAACAGTATCTTTCGTACACAGAAATGTATTGCATGTGTTCGATCTAAAAAAAAGTTTATTTTTTTTTAAATACGATACAGCTAACATTCTGCATGATTTATAACTTTTTGAATGAGTCGCTACAGTTATAATCATATACGTAAGTAGTGTAAATTCGAAACTGATCATTCTCATTAGGTTTATATATCGTTGAGATTGGAAACGTTTTTTGTCGTTTGTGAACATATCAATTAAACCGACGAAACACACACATCAAAAGCAAGAGTTCATCGATAGGAAAATTTTTTCCATTCGATAATCTCTATTGAAACCATCAAGAATCAACTAGACTATTCATAGTCTTGATATGAAGACGCTTTGAAGTAAATATCAACTTGTTATCATATATTCACAACATGTTGAAGCCATAAACGAGAAAACGACGTCATTCATTCATTCATTCTTTCTCCTTTTCTTTTTTTTTTGTTGTCGAAGAAAAATATAATATTTCAAATGAATTATGCGTTGGAATTATGATATATCTTTCTGTTTCTTTTCCTCGTTTGATATTTTATACCAAAAACACTGACCCTTTTCTTTCCCTGACTCAGCCGATGCAAGTTCGGCTATTTTGAGCTGTAGCTCGTCGATATCATTCTGTGAAACATTATCAGTATTGAACGGCAATGCGCCTATGATATGTAATGTATCGAGTAGAAATGCATGATTACGTTCAATGCTAAAATGTGAAAGCCATTTGATTAAAATTCGAAGACCATCACACTTTAGAAACCTAGAAATATGAATAATTAAATTAGACAATATTGTTTATTAATATTCTCGAATGTTTTTTTTTTTGAAATTTTTAGTTAACTAAAAACACAACAAGTTTTTCAACATACGTTATCAATGTATCTTGAGATTTTGTATGAGTAAGAATTTGTAAATAGATTGCTTTATTCACTAGTTTTTCAGTTAATTTCATAAGTCTAAAAATTTTTTCGATTATGATCAAAGAATGATTAACGAAAACGAAAAGAAAAAATAAGAACAAAAAAAAAAATAACGCATTATTATTAAACATACGTAATAAATTGTCGTACAACTCGATCATTTTTCAATCCACCGTGTTTATCTAACAAATAGATGATTGTATTTAGTAGAACAGTTGGATCGACAGGAGCCTATGATAAATCGATAGAGATGAAATTTTCTAAACCAATAATTCTTCTCATTACCATTTATCTGACGGATTGACTAATATTAATATATCGATCTAGAAATATGCAAGTTTTCTTTTACGTTTTCATTTGATATGGAGAACTACATACGAACAAGTAAGCATTGAAAAAGTAATGGAAAGAAATAACAACTATGCGTTACTCTCTTCTATTTGAGTGTATGTGTGTGTGTGCCTCTCGTCGACGATGAATGATGAGAATGAGGGAGAAAAAGAGAAAAAAGGGGTGGCTTTATTGCATTCGCTCGCTTAAGCCGACGAACGAGCAAGAAGAAAAATCAACTCTTCTCTCGTTTTTTTTTTCTTGTTTTTTGTTGTGTATGGGTTACTTAGAGCCGTGTATGCTACTCGCCTACGCAAGGCGTCGAAGACAAAGTTGGTCTTTTTTTATTCTTCCTTTATTCTATCATATACGAGAAAAGAAAAAGAAAAATCTGCATTTGACATTATTATTGTATCATATTCTATATGGAGATTTTCGACCATTAATTCCTTTGCTGGTCATGAGACCAAATGATCCACATAGAAGATTTTTGACATGGTCACTAATTGAATAGTACAGCAATAATATTGTCGTTCTATGTGAAAGCATAATTATGATGAAGTATCTACATGGCAAGAATATTTTGCTTCATGAAAGACGATCGACATGGACAATTCTAAATCAATGATAACATTTCGATGTACAAAATAAGAGCAACTTATTCATATCACAGATTATGTATTTCATTAAACATAATCTCAACGAAAAAAAAGAATTTTAACTTTATCCATAGAAAAAGAAGATAGTTTTTTTTTTTCGTTCGTTGAGACAAAAATACAAGATAATCAAATATACAGACAAATAAAAATTGAAATAAAAAGTAAATTACAAACTGATGATTGATAGCCAGAAATGATTTCAATCGAAATCTTATTCGAATACCTGAAAACGAAACAATTTTTTTTCTTCTTATCATACAACATAGTTGAATAAATTGCCACATAATATATCTTTTTCTTGTCTACATGAAACCAATAACATATTCAATGAATATTTTCTATACCAACGATTCGGTGAAATATAAATCAAACAACAAAATGCAAATAGCTACATGTTCATTCGATTCATATCATTTTGGATTATGTCTTCATTGGTTGTCATAGTGTTTCTTTCTTTTTCTTTCGTTGACTACTACAATTGTAATTTTAAATAAATACGTACTTTTCAATATGTAGAACAAATTGAGTGAAGATCAAGTACTCTATTTGATCTTAAGTATGAAAGATTCTCTGACAATGTGAAACATCGATATCGTAATTAAACTGAAAATAACTTTTCATATAATATCTCGCCCCTATGAAAAACAAAACGGAAAATACGTATCGATGTATTTTATTAGAAACGACGGAAATATTGTGTTTTATTATTCGTTTTCTTTTGTCTACTAATATTCGATCGAAATTCTTCTCAGTAAAATATTATTCATGCTCTTTGTTGATATTTGCCTAGAAAACATAAATGAAGAAATGAGACGAAGACTATTGTGAGTAAGAGATTGAATTGATATCTGTGTTGTTGATTGTCTTGTTTGAAAAATTTAAATACCAAATATCGTTTGAATGCAGCATGTATATAGCCATGTAATCTATTCAATTATCTACAATAAGCAATACATATATATACATAATGGTAATAGGACAATTGGGGCGAAGAAAAATCACGTCATTATCTATAAAACGCAAAGGGTAGAACCATCTTTTTAGTCATTTTTGTATTAATAAACTTTTGCCATGGATTCTGTTTTTGTTGTATTCCTAACTGTTGATTGTGGATTTGTGGGGAACAAAACATTTTCTCATATGTTATTGAATTATTTTCCGAGAGCTTCATTTTCATTGTGTTTTATACCATGTTGAGAATTTCACTAGGTTGCTATGGAGTATTCTTAATTATTTTCATACTCCTGACTACTCCTTAATGCTTTTCATGAACTCGAGAACTACTCAGCCACGTTTGATTTTTGCGAAACATTTTTCGTCATTAAAACTCATTGTGACTGGGTTTTCAGTTTATAAAATTTCCTATCTAAACAATGAGCTTCTCTGAATCTTTTGTTGTACTCCTAGAAACACTTTTAGGTCTTCTATTTGTTGATATTCCTGATATGACTTTTCACGCATGTATTTATCTAGAAAAACATAAAAACTAAAAATCATGATGTTTCCTTCTTGGTGCAACCGAGTTATAATCAGGGGCGTACCGACCGGGGGGCGTAAAGTCTCCCCTGTTTTTGACAATTTTGTGTTTTTGGTACAAAAAAATTGAAAAAAGCTCTTTTCTGAGGACTTTAGTTGCTGAATTGATATGAATAAAGACCTTACGCCCCACCCCCCCCCTGCTCTCGAGACTTCGGTACGCCCCTGGTTATAATCTATCTATATTCGATAGAATACAAATTATAGCGCGTAGTGTATGTCTTTCATTTGAAAAGTAAGTATTTCTTAAAAATAAATGACCCAAAATTGAACGATCTCTTAGCATGCGGTGGAAATCAAAGCGACCTAACGTCTCATTATTATTATCAACATGTGAATGTAAATGTCAGATGAAGAAAATAGTCTACCTGAATTAATCCTTCAGACATGTTCAAAATATATAAAAGTTTTTGTCTAGCTAAACAATTCTTATAGAGATATCTACAAATCGAATTCATAACGTAATTGTCTCATATGAAAATTTAGGTAATACGATACTTTCGTTATGAATAATGCAATCGGAAGAAATCATTTTACAGAAATAACAAATATCCATGTATAATAATTTCTTCCATGATCGATTAACTTTCATTGTACTTAAAACATAAACATAATCTTAGAATATTCTATCTTAATATTTGCATGAAAAAAGAACACATTTTTTCTTTTACTTTTCAAGGACATTTTCATTTTTTACTCGTTTTAACATATAAATCTTCTATTTCATTCGATAATACTGGTACAAACATGATGGAAGAAAATATTTCTTATCTAGAAAAAAAAAACAAAATTAATTTATCGATATATTGTAATAAGTTTAATAAAAAAGACGTTCATAGTGTCTTGTTTTCGAATGTTCACCATTTTGTTTCAATGTTTTAAGATATTTACCAATGTGAGGGTTGGAGGAATTGATGTGATATAAGTTTTTTATTTCATTTTCTTTTTTGATTCTTTAATTAAGCTTATGATTGAGAAAAATAAATTTATTTATCATGTTTATTTTTCGGTGCATCTTTTATTTTCAGTGCATAAGTATGTTAGATATTTGAATGAATCATTGTAATGGTTGTCCAATCAGATGACTTGTGATATTTTTGATTTATATTATTATATATGATTCTTTCTTTTCTTGTCAAAAGAGGACGTTATATATACATATTTTCTTTTTTTCCTTCTTGATTTATTGTTCTTAAGAGAAGTTAAATTTTTCTTTCTAAAATGTTTTTCAACAAATGTACTTCATATTGATTCTCTTTTTCTATTTGCCTTCATATATTCCCTTATTTTCATTTGTTTGCTTTCATTCTTGAGTAGTTTAGTTTGTCGATCGATTGATGAGAAAAATGATCGTTTCTTTCCTTCTTTGACTCGTTCTCATTTTTATTATTCTTATGCTTATTCTTGTACATCTATTCGATTACTATTCGATCTAGGTAGTGTTAATTAGCATATGTCGTCGATTTGTTATGATAGTATTTTTTTTTACTTTTCTTGATTTCATTCTCATCATCATCATCATCATCATCATCATTATTATTGCCGCTTTACTACTATGTAAATTTGTTAAGATATAATGCCTTTTTCTACTCGAATACTACTACTAAGATGAATGTGTAAATATATTTCAACAACTTCTTTTCCTTTTTCTCCACTTTTCTATATCTTAAAAAGAAATTATTGGCTTGCTTATTTTATACGCTTGACAATTTTCTTCTTTCCTATTTACGATTTATCTCACCTTTTATTCCCTTACTATATTTTCTTTGTTGTCTCATCATCGCCTGCATTATGTTAACTGATGAGTACTTCTATTTCCGAGCACGACTACATTCTGGCGTATGTCATTCAACAACGACAAAGATGATGACGATGATGATGATGAGAAGTGTAGAATGAAAAGAAACATGACCACTCCTGAGTTGTGTCAACAATCCAACAACAATATATTTGCATACATCCATATACATTTAATCTCATTATCTTTCACATCGTCAATTCTTTCTTTCATCTTTCCTTTTTTTTCTCTTCACTCTTACAAACATTCACACCTGTATTGTATCTTAAATGTCTGCCGATGGGAATGAAGAATTTGCTCTCAGGTCAATAACAAGAGTGTTCATTTTTAATCATAATAGCGATTTGTGTGCTCTGACGTGAATATGAGTATGTATGCGAGCGTGTGCATGTGTGTATGTAAGTAGGAACGAGCGAACGATGGGATGAAAGTGACACTTGAGAAGTTCGACTAGCTTGTGAGCTGACTGTCTTGATTAAATCAAAATAAAGCAGCGAACACACACATATATATATATATATAAATTCATATATTTATGTATACATAGAGAATAATGGAGTAAGAAAAAAAAAGAGAATAGATTCGAACATCTATAAATGATGCCAATCGGTCGTACTCATAGAGAAAGCAAACAATAACCAACAGAAAGAATAGTAATTGAACAGGCAACTCAATCCGGTTAACATTTCATCTTTTACATACATATACACATACGCATCATCTCCTTTTGCATGCACGCATGATCCCATTTACTTCTAGCAGTAACACACTGATACATGAGATTGAGAGACCAAGAAAAAGAGAGTAAAAGCACTCGTGCGCTCTAGTAGAGGAAGATTTGCATCAATACATTGTTTAACTTGTTTTCATCTCTATTGTCAGTCATCATTCAAGCGTTGTATTGCACTCTCGTTCGCTTTCTATTACTAACACTATTATAATCTATCTTAGTTCTTTTTCCGTTTTCTGTTATTCTTCTTCACTTCATTTATGTCTTTGATGAACAACAGAATAATAAGAATAATCTAGTAAAAAAAAAAAAAGAAGCGGAAGAGAGTTGGAGAAAAAGGCCTTTTCGCCTCTAGACAATATTTGCACGTCATCGACACAGTTTATTCTCAAGTGGATATATACCTTAACATAATCAGTTATTCGCGATCAATGTATTCGTAGAAGTCAACTTGCATATATACGGTAATTTATTATTCCTATCGCATATTAATTATTGTTGAGAACAGCAGGCAAACAATTTTTTTTCCTGATCGATCAAAAGCCACCTACTTCTAATCAGATAATACTTGACGTAATTAAATTGTGCTTGTCCTTTGATAAAGACCATATGTCAATCTCCTATTTCTTGTCAGTACTTCTCTATTCTAAATGCTAATCGTTCTTCACTACCAACATATATACAATTATTTTAGAATACGCATGCATTCGTATCTGACTCGTATTGTCCTTTGGGTATAAATTTATGTGCATCACGAACGACAACTTCTGATCTTTTTTCTTCCTTTTTTTTTCTTCTTATGTTGAATGATAGTATTAGTAATCGTGGCCTTTGACTGTTTCTATCGATCGCGATTAATTAAGTATCTTTTGTCTATCCAGATCGTGTGTGTAAATTGGACACTTGTAGTCTGCTAGAGAGAGAGAGTGTGTGTGTAACACGCATTCGTTTTAACGCGCTGTAGAGGACGACTATGTAGTGTGTTTTTCTTTTCCTGTATATATATATATATATGTAACCTTATCATGCGCCGGCAGCAGCAGCCATACTGCCGACAATACCCGGGCACGTCAGGTCACGACAACGACGACGATTATTTTCTTCCCTTCGCTTCTTCATCGTTGTCGATTCTCTTTTTTCTGATGCGACTCGCACTACTGCTTTTCTATCGTCGACTAATAGAAAATGATTAGAGCATGTTCGTTGTTCATGCACCCTGTTGTGTTGTGTTAAGATAACATATTTCCAATATTTTTATCTCGATATGTCATTATCAAGCTTTTTCTTTTTCTTTTTCTTCGTCTTCTTATCCACGTGTTATTTCAGTAATCAAGTGTGTTGAGTTACTATTGGATGAATTGATAGATTTGCATGTTCTCTGTTTATTCTCTTGCAAAATCATTACATATACATCGTGGCAATATGTCGTTTTGTTACATTTTTCTTTGACTAGTAATCTCAAATAGAAGCGAATGTTTTTTTTTCGATTGCGACATAAAACAGTTTGTTGTTTCTTTTTTTTGCCTTTCTCGCATTTCTTATCCTTCAATTTGATTTTAGTTTATATTGACATTATTATTGTCCTTATCATCATAATTAGTATTTTGTTTTTGTTTTATTTATTCTTTTTTCGATGTTTATTCAACATCGCCATTGTGCGCAAGTGAATAGTTAAAATTTTCAAAATTCACTCACATACGAATCTCAAAGTTGCTAGTAACCATATACATCAATCACCCAAACCACACGACGATTATCTATTAAATTCTAATAGTAGTAAGAAGAAGAAAAAGCATAGTAGCGGCACCGGTTCCGCTATACCTAATACCGGTGGACAAGATAAACTCACTGGAAATATGTATTCCGGTCGTAGTGGTCCACAGGTATAAATCAATGTTATTTACTGTCGAATGATAATATTCAATCTATTAATTTAGGGATCTTCTCAGGTCGATTTCAGTATTATTGAATATTGTGATCGAATCAAAAAGGAATTTAGTTTACTACAACAACAGTGTCAAAGGTAAAGAAGATAAATAATATGAATTGAGTTTAATTCGATCTTTAATTTTAGTTTGAAATTCGATTGTGAAAAATTAGCACAAGAAAAAATCGAAGTACATCGTCAATATGTTATGGTAAATTATATATTCATGTTCGATAGATAATAATCGATCAATGTTGTTGTTCTTGTTGTTATTATTATTATTTTCTAGTATTATGAAATGTCCTATGGGCTTAATGTTGAGATGCATCGACAATCTGAATTAGCTAAACGTTATTTAGCTATATGTCATCAAATACTTCCATGTTTATCTCAAGAAGTAACATGAGTTATTATTCGAAATTAACTTTTTATCATTCTAATTTTTTTTCATTTAGCAACAAAATCAAGTAGCTACGACACTTGAGCGTGCAAAACAAGTCACGGTTGCTGAATTAAATGCAATTATAGGAGTGAGTTAATAGAATAGTGTTGAAAGGAAAAACAAAGTATAATTGAATATTTTAGCAACAAATGCACGCACAAGGAGTAACTTTTCCTCATGCTCATAGTCAAGCACAACATTTTGGCGCCTCACCTTTTGGTTTACCTGGCGCTGCTTCACTTCCGCCTGGTCTTCTAGCTTTACAAGGTGTTGCAGCAGCAGCACAACAAGCCTATCTTAAAGATGAAAAAGGTTTTCCAATGAAATAAAAATTTGTTTTTGTGTTTTCTAGTTTTTATCAATCAATCTCTTTTGTTTGTATATAGATAATATGGAACGTGCAGCAGCAGCAGCAGCAGCACAAGCGGCAGCGGCGGCAGCGGCGGCGGCGGCAGCGGCGGCAGCGGCAGCATCATCTCATAAAGTATTAAAATAAAATAAATTTTATTCACACTCAGTTTTTGTTTTGCTAAAATATAAATTTTCTTTTCATTAGCGTAATGCAAGTTCACCGCATCATCATATCAATGAAAAATATCGTGGTCATAGTCGTTCACCATTTGAATCAAAAAAGCATAAACGCGATGAAGTATGTATATCTTGTTTTAGAAAAGAAAATATTTTTCGACGATGATGTTAAGCATTACGTATTTTCTTTTCTTTCATTACTTATTATAGGAAAGTGAAGGTGAAAAAAGTGATGGAGATTTAGTTGTTGATGATAATAACGAGGTAATCATGTCGAAAAAAAATAAGTTTCAAGTTAAAATCAACATTTTCTTGTAATTTAGAATGATAAACAAGTAACCAATGGTTCTCGTTCACCACATGAAAATGGTGATTCATCATCAAAAATAAATTTGACTATGAGAAATAAATCATCACATCATGATGATAATAGTCCAAGTCCTCATAGTGATAATGGTTCAGCACGAAGTACACCTTCACAAAAAGTAAATTGCATTGTTAAGAAACAAAAATGACTCGTTTGTAAAAATTATATCTTATCGTTCATTTAATAGGGTAGTGAGAAAAGCGGCTCAACACCGATAGCAACAGCAGGAACAGCGAACACTTCATTGAGCGGAAATTCAACGAACAAGTCAAGTTCAAGGAGTGGCATTCGACATTCTCCGAAATTACCCCGTATGTCATCACATCCTCCTTTAGCCGAATCTGTTTCTTAAATAAAATATATGATCAGTGTGTGTGTGTGTATTCAGCAGCTGCACCATTCGGACCCTACGGAGCGTTCATGCCGGAAAATTTGGCTGCATTTGCTGCTGGTCTCAATACAGCCTTCGCTGGAAATCCAACTGGTTCATCACGTAGTACATTGAACGATTTCTATTCGGCGATGCGTATTCCTCAACAACAATCGTTATTGATATCAGCCAATGCCGCGACAAGTGGAAATTTAATCGAACGAAATGGTACTAAACAGCATTATTCGTATCATTGTGATTCATATGATCCATCACCACCATCGTCATCATTACAGCCGTTTACATTTCCATCGGATACATTTGAGACCAACGATTGTCCACGTCGCATAAAAGTTTTAAGTCATTTACATCATGGTGATGTTGTTTGTGCAGTGACAATATCCGATTTAAACAAACATATTTATACCGGTGGAAAAGGTTGCGTTAAAATATGGGATTTAAAAGAAAGTATGAAAGATAATAATATTAATAAACCCATCGGTCAATTTGAATGTTTGGTAACGGTCAAGCTTTAATTCTTTTTTTGAAACAAGAAAGAAAAACACAACAGTTCGTTCTGTTCTTTTAGAGTCGTGATGCTTATATTCGTTCGGTTAAACTTCTACCCGACGGTCGAACATTGATTGTTGGTGGTGAAGCATCAAATATATCCATATGGGATCTTAATTTAACATCGTCGACAACACCTAATAGTACAACATTAATAAATTCAACAACCACAGGTCGCGATAGTAGTAATTCAAATTCTTCGACATCATCGAATTCATCATCGATAAATTCATCGTCAACACGTCTCAAAGGAGAATTACAATCGAAAGCTGCTGCTTGTTATGCATTAGCTGTTTCAGCTGATGGTAAACTTTGCTTTAGTTGTTGTTCAGATGGCAATGTTCTTGTTTGGGATATACACAATCAAACGATTGTTCGGTAAAATGAAAACAATTGTAACGATTGAATTTTGTTTTTTAAAATTTTTGTTCTACTACTTGAATTTAGACAATTTCAAGGTCATACAGATGGTGCAAGTTGTATTGATTTGACACCGGATGGTTTACGTGTATGGACAGGTGGTCTTGATAATACTGTTCGTTGTTGGGATGTACGTGAAGGTCGACAATTACAACAATACGAATTCGATTCACAAATATTTTCATTGGGATATTGTCCGACAGGTGGTGATTGGTTAGCTGTTGGCATGGAACAAAGTTTAATTGATGTATTAAATGTATTATCAAATAAACCCGATAAATATCGTCTAACATTACATGAAAGTTGTGTTCTATCATTAAAATTTGCTCATACAGGAAAATGGTTTGTATCAACAAGTAAAGATAATCAACTAGCAGGATGGAAAACACCGTATGGTGCAAAATTATTTGATGTATGTTTAATTAGAACAAAACGACATTTGTTTTCTTGCAAAATTTTCTCGTGTATGTTTTTTTTTTTGTGTTTAGAACAAGGAAGGTTCGTCTGTCTTAAGTTGCGATGTATCTCAAGATGATATGTTCATTGTGACCGGTTCCGGTGATAAAAAAGCGACTTTATATGAAGTTATTTATGATAGATAAGAATATGTTCGATGGATTACAAACACGCATATAGATATGAAAATAAACGAACATTACCTAAATATTTTTTCTGACCTATACATGCGTCTATACAGTGAGTTTGTTTTCTCTCTCTCTCTCTCTCTCTCTCGTTCTGGGTCAGATATTTCAATGCTGTTGTCATTCTACTATATAGTTTACATATATATATATAGTTATATATATGTTAATGTTTACTGTATTTGTAAATAATGTTTTGTATTGTGCATGTGTATAACTCTTCTATATAGTTTTCTGTTTTTCTTTCTGCTTGCGTTGTGTGAAAATTAAAAAAAGGAGAAAAAGTGACGCGGTTGTTTGTGTTTGTCATCTCTTTTGTGTTTGTAATTTATCTACACATATATATATATATATATACATATATATAACACAAAAAAGGGCATCTGATCTAAGACAAAACTTAATTTATGTTCTCCATAGAACGGAATAGTAATATGTCTTTACTTATATTGTATATATATCGTTCAAAAAACTTATGAAAAAAGATTCAAAATTATGCTTTCTCATCGACAGAAGTTAAACATTCTTGAACTAAATGGTTTTTGTGTACTCAAACAGTGAGTACACTCTAGAATCGGTCAGTGTGTCAGGCCAGCCGGCCGTTAACACGATAACTCTTTACAAATACATTCGATTGAGCTGAAATTTTGTGCACAGAATTGTCTGATGAATATCTCGGTCGAGTTCGAAGATGAGAAGGATCCGACGAGAAATGGCTGAGTTATCGAAAAAATTGTCATTTTTCACCAAGCAATCCCTGAGGTGGGGTACAGGGATTGTTTCAAAAACAAACTTTTTTCTCAGAATTATACACAACTTATGTAAAGTGACTCAGTTGTTAACGCTGATTCCGAATCTGATATTAGTTTTGAACCAAATCGCAGCTTTCTAACAAAACATTGGCTGCAAATGCACAAAAACTGCATCTGGAAACAAAATTGCCTAGATATGTCTGAGATGATCAGTAGTTTTGGAGTTTCCCAAAAAGGTTTACCAAGATACTTCATCCGTGCACACATTCTAGAATGACTGATTTTTTTCATTCACTTTTTGAAGTACACATAACTCTCGGACATAAGTCCGAAGTGTTCACATTTATTTTCTTTTGATATTTGAAATATTAAATTAATCCTGTATCGTCAACAAAGGCATGCCCAACTTTGTTAATGTTTACATATGATTTATTTAGAATGTATGTTATTTATTTACATGAAAAATATTCTCATATGATCAATAAAGTTTATGTTATTTTGATACTTCCATGAATTAGAATAATAGTATAAAGTTTTGATTTGAAAATCGTACGTTTTCTCTTGTTTGAATATGCAAGTAACTCTCGTTATTGATATATATTTTGCAATGATTGATTATTAACTATTATACTTCAATGTACGTATTATAATAGGAGATGATAATTCTATTTTAATGAATGCAATCGACAGTTGTATAGTGTAGAATAGTCATGCATAGAGTACAGACATTCAATGTTCGTGACTTTCTTGTGATTTCTTATCAAAATAGTCTTCTGCATACATTCATTAATTATCATAATATTAGTATAATAACATTACACACACAGGTCTTAGTAAATATGAAGACAGACAATTTAGTCAATGTCAATTAAAAATATACTCAATCCAATCATTGTGAAATATGATAGTTAACAAGAAAAATATGAAATAATCAATATACTTGAGAAGTCAAGTTCTTTGTGGATAAATATCAAATTGATTTCTCCTTGAAGCAATAAGAGAACAGCAATTATAGTCAAGGACATAATCAATTGAGTAATTGATGAAAATCATACGTTTCAGGATAAAATCAAGGTTATCTTCTAACGATAGATTTCTATATATAAATATTCTCAGTTGGGCGTAAGTAGACGATGAATCCAAACAATGATCGTTGTTTCTTTTCTTCACTCAAGGTCTTAATTAATACAGAACACTAATATGTATCAGTTACTTTTCATCGACAATTACAATAATATCCGTCGACATACATACGTGTACACGATGATGTATCTCAAGTTTCTATCAACTTGATGTTGTCCATGTAAAAAATCATATCAATAGTATCGGATGAATGTCATTATGGAAAAAATAAATAAATTCGAATGTAACCATTGAATTGTGAATAGTTTATTCTAATATCTTGCCGGCGAGTTGCCTTCACAACATCTAATTGCTTACATGTATAAAAAAAAAAGAAAGAAGAAGAAGAAATGAAAGGACGACGCCAATGTATTAAACTAACTAATAGATAGAAGTAAAAGAACATGAAACTTGATTAGTAAACATGTAAAATTTTTATCTATGAAACATGTAAACTTTTATTCTCGTTTTACTTTGTCACAGTTACATCAACATTCATCATTCGTATAAAATCAGCTGATAGCTATTTGTTGTTGACGTTTTCTACTTTGAAAAAAAAAAATAAAAATGAAACGAAGAATGAAAGTCCGAAGTAAACAATAACAATAGATAATAGAGATGAGTTCTTATGTCATACGACAATAAGTATCCTGTGTTTTTAGACTTTGTTTCTATTCATATCTGTGTAAAAACGAAATGGCTGGCCGTAAGAAAGTTCTACTTAAAGTCATCATTTTAGGTAGGCATAGTTTAAAATTAAAAAAAAACATGAATTAATTAAATCAAGAAATCTCATGACTTAGGCGATAGTGGTGTTGGAAAAACAAGTTTAATGGGACAATTTGTCTCACATAAATTCTCTAATCAATATAAAGCAACAATAGGTGCTGACTTTTTAACTAAGGAAGTACAAATTGATGATCGTCTTGTAACAATGCAAGTATGTCTATGTTTAGTTTAAAAAAAACGAAAATATTCATTTACGTACATTGTTTTTTATATAGATATGGGATACAGCTGGACAAGAACGTTTTCAAAGTTTAGGCGTTGCTTTTTATCGTGGAGCTGATTGTTGTGTATTAGTTTATGATGTTACAGCAGCCAATTCGTTTAGTTCATTGGATAGTTGGCGTGATGAATTTCTAATCGTAAGTTCTTATACTTAATTAATGACTAACATGAACTGAATTGAAATTATTTTATTAGCAAGCAGGACCTCGTGATCCAGAAAATTTTCCATTTGTGGTATGTTGATGTTTTTTATTCGATAATTCCATGCTATTCATCTTTATGTTTAGATTATTGGTAATAAAGTTGATCTTGATAATCGTGTGGTTCGTATAGAAAAAAATGAATTTGTTTTCTTCATTTATTTATTTCATTTATTTAGATTTCATCACGTAAAGCACAAGCTTGGTGTTCAGGTAAGATAAAATGAAAAGTATTCAAGTAAAATCATTTTTTAATACTTGATATATATATATATATTTAGAAAAATCGAATGTACCCTATTTCGAAACATCGGCTAAAGAAGGTATCAATGTTGAAAAAGCATTTGAAACAGTTGCACGTAATGCATTGGCTCGTGAAAAAGATATTGATCATGGTTCGGACTTTCCAGCACCACTTAAAATTCCTGAAAATGTTCAATCAACACAATCGAATGGATGTCCATGTTAAAATGAAACACAAAGAATCATAAACAATCAAGAAATTATATGATGTTTATTGTATTTTTCTTTTTCTTTTTTGAAAAAAAAAACAACTTAGTTTTTCCATCTTTCTACGATAAATATTCTTTTGATAATCTCGTATACGGATATTGAACAGTTTATGATGACAAATTTCGAGATGAAAACGTAATTCTACATCGATGAATTACACTATTCAATTTAGTTGTTGACTCGAACAAGACTTTCGTTCTATGTAAAGAAAATTGTTCATAATACTAAAGATATATTATTGCCGAGATGTCAATATTCTATAGTCACATTTAAAACAATTTTCATAGATCTAACATTTTCAATATTTTTACATGAAACGTTTGAATTCGGACGGGTAATCATCATTTATTTTTCGTCATTATTACACACAAAAATGATGGATCAATGAAGCCGATTCAAATGTGATTGGCATTGAATTTAATTCAAAATAAATGTGAAAACTTCGGACTTATGTCCGAGAGTTATGTGTACTTCAAAAAGTGAATGAAAAAAATCAGTCATTCTAGAATGTGTGCACGGATGAAGTATCTTGGTAAACCTTTTTGGGAAACTCCAAAACTACTGATCATCTCAGACATATCTAGGCAATTTTGTTTCTAGATGCAGTTTTTGTGCATTTGAGACCTTTTTGCAGCCAATGTTTTGTTAGAAAGCTGCGATTTGGTTCAAAACTAATATCAGATTCGGAATCAGCGTTAAAAACTGAGTCGATTTATATACGTTGTGGATAATTCTGAGAAAAAAGTTTTTTTTGAAAAAATCCCTGTACCCCACCTCAGGGATTGCTTGGTGAAAAATGACAATTTTTTCGATAACTCAGCCATTTCTCGTCGGATCCTTCTCATCTTCGAACTCGACCGAGATATTCATCAGACAATTCTGTGCACAAAATTTCAGCTCAATCGAATGTATTTGTAAAGAGTTATCGTGTTAACGGCCGGCCGGNGGTTCAGGCCCATTTCGTCGACAAATTAATTAATTATCCCTTTTCATCGACAGAAATTTTCTATCCCGTTTCGTCGACATATTTTTTTCCCTTTTCATCGACATATTTTATTTTCCCTTTTCCTCGACAAGCTTTTTTCCCTCTTCATCGACACCTTTCATTTAACAGTAATTTATAAAGAAAAAAAAATTCTCAGAGAAACCAATAGAAATAACAGAAATAAGAACACAGTTAAATAGTTCAAACGAAAGTGAAATAGAACAAGATTACTATTTTTTACCAATTGTTTTACTAATTTTGATGAAATAATCATGTAACGACAAAGAACCTGTTTCGTAACGGTTCATTAAATAAAGAATGTTTTGATTTCGAATCATGAATTGTTTCTTTCGTGGAGGTTTTTTCGTGTTATTTTCAAGTTGTCTAGTAGTGGCCATGTTGAATGCATAATCTTTTTTTAATTCATCAATAACAACGTATATATTTGGTGTGGAAGTCACAATATTTGAATTAAGTCGATGATGCCAGCCTTCCAGTCCATTGTTAGTCCTAGGACCATTGAAATTGTAATAATTCCAAAGTTGTGGTGGAAATAAACACCCTTCGTCAACCCATGTATTTGTATAATAATCAAAGAAATCTTGTGCACGTGGTATATGTTCGAAGTTGTCCATAATTGTACACCACAACTCATTTATTTTAGAAATAGGCATAAACGCCAATGCTCCAGTTTGTTGAACTAAACATTTAACACTTGTTGAATCATCCTGTAATGAATCATAATACTCCTTTTGTAAACCTAAATCTAGAATCTTTTTAAAAATACACTGGTTGTAATGGAAATTACAACCCTTAATTGTTGCATTGGGGAAAATATGTTGTAATGCATTAATAGCACCTTGTTCGAAATCGAGAGTGATGAGTTGTGGATTAAGAACCAAATCATATTGAACAGCAGCAGTTCTTAATTCATTGAAAAATAATTTGTACACGTTTTTCGTTTTGTTTGGTAAAAGAGAATATAAAACAGGAGCAGTACCATTCAAGATTGTTGAATAACAATGAATAGAGTACAGTTGTGCAAATGGTGACGGGCATGATTTAAACGTGCCGTCTAGGAAGATATGATCAGATTCACATAATGTTTTTAATGACTTTAATGTACCAAAAGCCAAATATCGAGGGTTGTGATGATCGAGAATAATAAAATCCTCTTGATCTAGTGACATGCGCCATTTACCTAAAAACCAAAAATATTAATAAAGAAAATTTCACCCATTTTCGTCATTATGTAGCATACCTTCAACACATACTTCATTGATCGACCTGGGCAGTGGTGGATAATGTTCGCTTTTCGTTCGATATAGAGTACTTTTCAATTGATGAAATAGTGGTAATGTAGCCACATCATCTGGATTACTTGTGTATCTTTTGATTAATTCAGACCGATATATCTGTGTTAACGGTGCTTGTTCTTCCCGAATACGATGTTTCAAATCTTTTTTGAACTGTGCTATATCATTTGCTTCTTTTTGTGGATCATGGTTGTGTGGTGATGTTAAAACAGGTGCCTCTTCACTATTTTGTTTAGCACGCCCCGGACAACTAATATGTTGTTCACATCGCCAATATGTCCTGGTGTTACGAATACGATCGCAAAGATAGCGATATTCATCGAATAACAAGCATTTTTTTCCTTTCGTCGTTTCAACAATCGTGTACATCTTTATCGAAATATATGTTGCACCGAAAACACTCACATATATATTCACTCAGAAACACAGACACTATGTTTCCTTTGTTATTATCCGTATGACTAATTTTACATATAAAGAATAGTGATGTACACTAATGGAATGCGTTTTTCTAGCCTTTCTACTGAATATTATATTACGTTCGACAAAATTTCAATTCTGTCGTGATTTCTTCCTTTGTTTCTTCCTTCAGGGCAAGATTTCTTCAGTATAGTTATGAAATCGTTCAATAACAATGTGTCGACGAAAAGGGAAAAAAAATATGTCGATGAAGAGGGAAAAATATCTTGTCGAGGAAAAGGGAAAATAAAATATGTCGACGAAATGGGAAAAATAACTTGTCGATGAAACGGGATTAATTAAGGTCGTGTCGACGAAATGGGAGGATACCTGATTTTTGTACATTGAATTACTATGAGCAATTTTAATTAGTACTTCTAGACATGTCTGTTCGTTTTCCTTATCATCAATATATGAAATATGTAACAACAATCGAAGCGGTTCTCAATGTTCGCGACAAAGAAAAAAAGAACTTACCTTTTGTTGAAACAAAACATATTCTAATATTGATGAGTCATTCATATTTTCGCGCGGCAACATTCTATCTTCTTATTATCTGTATGACTCATAGTCAATCAATTGAAATTCTTGAATCGGGACAAATCTATTCATCATCAAACTCGATTGGTACTGTTCTGTATATTACAGTTCTCAATCATCTTCCTATATCGATTCGAATATTGGGCATAGTCGAACGTTGTTGTATATCTATTGATGTTTGTATACCTGTACGTATTCTGGGTGGTGATTTTGGCCGATGGAAATCACAACAAAATCGAACAATGATCTATATTTGGCCAGCATTAGAATGGAAATATACGGATGAAAATCACTTTTGTCAAATATCTCTATTATTTGGTTTTCAACATACAATATTAGTAAATATTAAAATAAATTATTTACCAATCAAACAACAAATCAATGAACATCCATTTCAAATAAATCATTTATCATCTCATATCTATCCTAAATGTGATAAATTTCTTAATATTCAAACTCATCAATGTGAAACTCTTGATCATCTAAAACAAACAATTTCATTGAATTTCTCATCGTCATTCATTCCATTTAATCATCGATCTCTATCAACTAAATGTATTCATGGTGTTCAATCACAAGAATGTAATTGTCACAAAAATTTCATGTCCGTACCTGTGAATCAAAAATTATATCGTCCAAAAACTTATACACATCATCTTTGTACTCATCTATCGAATTATTCAAGTCTAAATTTAAATTTATTAATAATAATTACTTCAGTTCTATTAATATTATATATAATCGTTTTAATTAGTTCATTGATTTTTATTTGTACTTATTATAGACGAATAGAATATGATGATCAACAACAGTCAATTGTTGAAGCAAATCTTATGACGAACGAACGATTTTCATTGATTGAAATCGCTTCTGAATTGCAGATGAATTCTAGTAATAGTTGTACATCATTGTTAAATACGGATTGAATAAATAAAAAAATTGTTCGTAAGCATAGTGTATTAAATGACTTCTGGAGAAATCGATTAAATAATGTAAAAGAAATGTAGGTAACTTGTAATTCATTGCGAGCTCTGAAGAGATTTAAAAAGGTTAACGCTAAATTTTGAAGAAATAATTCTTTTTGTTTTGCTTAAAAATCGGGTTGATGTCGCATTTCGACAGGTCGAAGAATAAAAAGACATTGATAGCTGAACTATACACTTTGTAGAAATCGAGACAGGGTTTTTTCTTAAACGAAATTTTCTCTCTGCATATGAACACTTTTTTCTACGATGTTTTAATTACAAAAATCATTTCTGAACTATAAAGTCAGTCGAACAAACATCGACTTCAAATGTTCTTAATGCCGCCCATCATCTATTCAAAACTAGAATCTAGATGAAGACTCTTCAATTCTCAATAGCAAAATCAAAATGTAACCAAAGACGTTGAACATCCTTTTATCAATTCGTTATTTCTAAATTTCATATTTTTGATTAAGATAATATTAGATTTATCCTAAGGAAGATTCGATCATGCATAAATTGATAAGATCAAACTTGTAAGTTCATGTAGAAACTCAGCCCTATTAAATTTCACACATTGATACAGACAACAAACACTTAGCCCTTTAGCTACCATTTCTTTTTTTTCTTAGACAATAATAGTTCGTTAAACGCCAACAAATAAATAGAATCATTTCCGAAAGATTCAATAATCGCTTTAGTACATCAACTTTCTATTATGTTCATACTATTCAAAGACACAACCTATGCAAAATACAAATCATAGCCTAAAGTCAAAGAATCACAGGTAGTAACAAAATTAATCTTTGTTCATCGTCATGAGAAGAAGAAGACAAAGAAAAAATGGGTTCTCTTTTGTATGGTTGTTGTTTCTCAATTTCTTCTTATCGATATTCAAAATTCTATGCAAACAATTGATCACTGTTTGTTTGAAGATGTCATAGACTTATACATCGATCTTATTTACATTCAACAAATATACTTATTGAAAGATAAAACATGTCTCTCTTGAGATGAAACGATTCATGCAAGAAGAAATAGAAGCATAAGTGTGTGATATCACACTTTTGACAAACTCAACTATGATGAGAAGGGCGGTGTCTTAAACAAATACTAACACCAAAAAAGAAAATCTATTTTCTTTTTGTTATTGACATGTCTGTCATAGGTAAGTTATGAATTCTTTCATGATAATGCCTTTGAAATGGATCAACTCAATGATAAACGATCAATCGTTCGATTTTGCATCTATAATCTTCTTATCCTAAAGAAGCATTTCATTGATGGATACTGTCTTTCCTTGATCTTTTTCTTTCGCACAAGACACATGTCGTTAATCATTGCAAGTCAATCTAAGACAGAAATAGGACAGGTAGCAACGAAAATGATAAAGTATATTCATATATTGATGAATGATTCTTTACAATTACAAAGAGAAATTTTATGACGATTGTCCATGTCTTCTTTTTAATTTCTCTTACATATTTCTATGTGTCCATAAAAACGTAGATCCGATTGAAAGTGAATGTCGGCACTCCAACAAACAAAATAGTGCATAAATGAAAGAAATTCAAATCGGATGTAAGACATTCTCGTTGTTGTTAATCAAGTGGAAACATAAGAAGAAAGGATACACTTTGAAATTGAGACGATAATGAGAATACTTGCACACCTAATCTGATTACATTGCTGTCAGTTCATTGAATCACAATGTTTACTATTTTGGTTTAAATATAGAATTCAAAATATGGATAAATTCTCAGAGTCACATTCTAACGTGTATTATTGTTATTACTAGAAATCGAAATTGATATTGATTCAGGCGCTTTACTTTAGTGTATTGATCAAGACGGAAAAACAACAGAACAGTCGAGTGAAAGGGCGACCGTTTGTATACATAGTTAGCCTCCGTTTTATCTTCTGCCGCCTGTCATGATTGGCCTTCTTTGTATACGATCGTTGTGAAAGGCGTGATTGGAACCGCCTGTTCGAGTAGATATGTATATATATATGTATACAGAGACAAAAAGAATGAACGGGATAGTCCGATAGACAAGTGGGGAGAAGAACAAGACATGTGATGTATATCAGACCTCCTGCTAACTAACAAATCAAACCATTGATCATGATGATTTAACCGACAACGACTGAAAGTACTAACTGTGATGATGATCATCAAGTCAATGAATTTTTGTCTCGTTGATTTCGAAACAGCACGTATTCATGGCCTCTATTAAACTTGACAAGAAAAATTTAGAACAAATCTCTTGAGAACACATGAAGAAACAGAGAGAAAAAATAATTCATTTCCATCCAATTTTACAATTCACACCTTTACATGTGCATGCGTGCATATGCTAGTTAAATCAGTTAGTCAGTCGAGTTTGATAAAAGGCAATGTTAAAAAAAACAGTGGAGAAGAAGAAGAAGAAGCAAAGGTGAGATGTGACGGTCACTTGTTTCTTTCTTTTTTTATTCGCACGTGTGAAAAGGTAATGATGATGATAATAGGGTTGACAGGAATGTGCCAGCGGTGCAATAAAATTTGACATTGAAGAAGATCGGTCTAATTTTTAAGTGTATGCTTATGTCCGTATTCACAACACATGTGTCAAATAGATTCTTTTGATGATCATTCTACTACCGCCAACTATTTCATTTCAAATTTGACATGCAAGTGACACCACCCGTCGACGACACGTTTGATTTTTCGATGATGATGGTGATTATAGACCGAAGCGCTACCGATTTTATGACATACTCATATACATACATACAGCTACGTATATAAAACATGTCAGGGAACAGAAAAAGAAAACAATCGTCATTCATATATGGGTGCTCGATTCTTTTATAATATTCTCGAGCAACAGCTACAACAGACTAGTAGAATGTTCACATCAAAAATCTCTTGAGGACAAGAAAGAGAAATTCATGTTTACTCTTATTATACGTATGTATCTATGCCGGCATACATTTGATGAAGAAAAGACAAATCAAATTACTCAAGAACAAAAAAAAAATATCGGAGACTTGTCGATTCAATTAGTTTGTGTTTATACATGAAGACGATAATCTTCCATAATGATTGATTATTTGAATCAACATACCGCACAGCTTTAAGTAGGAGAAAAAGAAATGGATCGGTTTGAGATTAAGTTTTTCTTCTCTCTCTCTCTCTCGCTCATACACACTCTCTTTGATCGACACCGCCCATTTGCGTCTTGTCTCTCTCCATCAAACAAAAGCTAAAGTGTATCTATTTTCATTGGCTACTATCCATTTCTATGTTCTCTAATAACCAATAGAAATAACACCCAAAGGAATAATGAACATCAATATAGAAGAAAAGGAAAAGAGAAGGGCGGTATATACTCACACCGATACATAGCACACACACGCGAAGAAATGAGAGAAGAGAGTGAATAGTATCTACTTTACAGTAATGTCCAAGGCGGAGTTAGAATATATATATATATATATGGATACACCATTTGAGAAAAACAGAGAGAGAGAGAGAATAAGAGAAAAATTATTCGCCGTATACTTTACATTCAATTAAATTATAGATAGAGTAGCATGGTACTTCTGGTTCATCCATTTCTTCAACATACACATAACTTAATCATGGTATGTAAACGAAACTTTTATTTCATTTTCTGAAACATATCAAACTATTCATGAAAAAGAAAAGAAAAGAAAAAGGCATGAAAGTATTTCCTTAGGGCGCGACTAGACAATCTTCTGATCTAATGAACGGTCAGTTATAGCTCGAAGCTTTCTTCGATTTGCATACTAATCATTGATAGAGTACGTGCACTGCTATTTCATCATATATACTAACACATAAACAGTCGTTGTATTTCCTTTCGTCCAATTAAGTTGATACTAACCGGAACATACCACTCGTCGTCTTCAAAAAAAAAAAGGCAACAGCAGTGGCAGCTTCGGCCACTTGCCGACAGATTATCACAGCAGAGAGTGCCGACATCGGATAATGAGCCAAGACAAGAATACACACACGTGCAGTTGTGATTCAAGTTGAATTATCTTATATATATATTCAGTTGTCTGCCTTTGATCTCTCTCTCTCTTCTACCCATGATCCTTTTTCCCGTGTCTATATGTATACATATATAGATTATGATTTTTTTTGTTAGCATGATTCATTACATTTGTCTTCTATTTCAGAATTCTATTAATAATTCGATGATGCATTCAAACATTGCTCGACCTATCCCATTAAATCCTCAATCTATAATAGAAACTAAAATTGATAAACAATCAACACCATGGGCATCATTTGATCGTTTACACACTGAAACAATGATTCGTTATAAAGCATTACAATTTTTACAAGCACAATTGTCTCTTATACCACCAACCCCACAACTATCTCCACCTCCGTTACCGCCACCGCCTCATCCACCCATGCATCCTCATATTCTTGCTGCAATATTTTCATCATCAACATCATCTGCATCACCGTTACGTAAAGACTCATCTGATCAATGGTGGAGTGTCAGTGAACATTCATCGAACTTATTTGGGTCTGTAACACGACGATGTAAACGTTGTCGTTGTCCGAACTGTATTAATCAACCATCAGCATTGTTAACAGACTCGTCAACAGCGAAACGTCAACACATATGTCATATATGTAAAAAAATCTATGGTAAAACATCACATTTAAAAGCACATCTACGTTGGCACGCTGGTGAACGTCCATTTCGTTGTAATTGGATTTTTTGTGGTAAAGCATTTACACGATCGGATGAATTACAACGTCATATACGTACACATACTGGTGAAAAACGTTTTGGTTGTACGAAATGTGGAAAACGTTTTATGCGTTCGGATCATTTATCAAAACATTCAAAAACTCATGAAATATCATCATCATCGACAACAATAACAATGGATCATCCAACAATTGAACTTATGGAAACAACGATAGGTACAACAAGTATAAGTAGTGATGAAATATCATCACATGAAGAAGAAGATGATGAGGAAGAAGATGATGATGATGATGACAACGATGAGATTATTGATGTGCAATATTGACATTTCAATATGAAATTCTCATCAAGTCACAGTGATGTGTACAAAAACAATAAATCTTTTTTTTTCTTGCTATTTTACAACTGTCTCGGTGTTTAATGTGCGTGTTTCATCTAATATTATGATGTCTATTGTGTATATAAACGATATTGTCAACGTTTGTTTTTATTTATTGAAAAGAAATCTAATAATCATTCAAGTAATGAATCGAGCTATGTAAGTCGTAAGACGATGAATGACTCAAATAAATGTCATCGGTTGGTGTATTAATGCTTGGCAATATATTCATACTAGAGTTGTAATCGGTAACACGGTAAAAGTATCTGACTTCACCATCGTAACCTCATTTGTTTCCTTCTCAATTGCAACAAGAAAGATAGAAGTACTTCGATCTTTCTTGTTGTTTACTTCGGAAATTGCTGCAACGATGCATTGATCTTTAACGTAGTGACATACATTTTTTGATAATCATCTATCATTTAGAGGACGAAATTTCTCTCATAGGTTCCTCATATTATAGTAGTAGCTGCATCATGCTTTACATTTTAGTTCTATAAGGATTGTACTGAACGTTTGGTTTTTTCTCCTGAAGTCACTATGGATGAATATCGAACAAAATCTTGACCGACATGATCTAGAAAGACTTGTGTCTACCGACCAGTCACAATTACCGGTTAGCACTCTCATCCAAATATCAGTAAAAATAAAACTATACATAGAATAATCTCGATGCATCTATTTCATTCAATTTAATTGAATGTTTTTAGTATGAAGTCTGTTCTTCAATAGTTCATTTTCTTCTAAAAATCATTTTTCATTCATCCATTTTCGACTGATGCAATGAGTGGCATACCGTTAAAATCGTTCAAACGTCAATTATGTTCTATTTACTGTAAAATTCTCAATAGAATCTGAATGATTATACATGGAAATTTAATCCTCGAACGAATAAATACACACAAAAGTTTGTAGGTTTGTAAGAATGACAAACCGTATTCGTCGATACCTCTCTCATCTGTAGAAATATGTTCGTTGGGTAAATAGTATGATTATATTGCGCTATCAATTCACGCAAAGAGTCAATGGTAGATATTTTCTTTTTTTCAAAAAAACAAACTAGTAAATGTTTTCCTTTTTCAAATATGGCTGAGCAGGAGATTCACATTCTCACTTCTTAAAAATAGATCTCAATCGTACATAACTCTCATAATGATTTTAAAAGCTAGAATCATAGAATAAGCAACAAAATGTTCATTGCGATTCAAAATCTATTACTCTTTCAATTGTCATAGTCGTTATTGTAGGAAACTAGCACTATGATCTATCCAGGTATAAAAACGATGAAGATGTGCAATACGATAGTAGAGTATCGAAATTAATTTTATCTAGACGAAATAAAATATCGTACCAAAGTTTATCAAATCGAATTAGCGAATGATCAAAAATACCAGACATGTTTTGGGAAATCTAATCCGAGAAAGTGTACTGGTATCATTTGAGGAGCTGCACCAGAAGTTAGGCAAACGACGATGTAGAGAAAGGTAATGCGAGCAGTGTCAAACATGATTCGTTTGAAAGAAACTATCGGTTCACTAGTTTTCCTATAAAAACCAATAGTGCTTCACACTATGTGAATATTACAGTAGTAACATGTCATACATCAAAAACATAAATCAATGAATTACTATTATATACTGTCAAAGATTGAAACATCGAATTCAGTTTCTCATCAGAAAATGAATCGTCAATAGTGATTTCACAATAAAGCAATCAATCACCGGTTCGAGTTTTGAAGTCTACGAATTGAAATTCCGAAGATGATCGTTATTCTTGGTAGATATCTGACCACAATCTACGAACAAACAATAAGTATAATATAATATCTTCAATCTGGTTTTAATGAACAAGCAGAAATTCGATGAACTTTATATGTATGATTCAGATGTTTGAAATTTCTCTCAACATGTTTAGTTTCAATAATTTCAAATTCATTTCCAACTGTTGCACGATGTCGTAATTCCAACAAAACCATTTTTTTAGTTCATTTGAGACCAAAGTTGCAGATGGAAATATTTGACTGATGTTTTAGGTGTTTGTCAAAGTTTTGTGAGTTTCAGCTAGATCAGGAGCCAAGATGATCTATGTGTAACTGGTTGATCGAAATAGAAAAATCTAGAATTCACATTCACGCCTTGTTCAACTAGTGAAGTGTCTTCATTTAAAATCTGTTTAATGATGGTTCTCGATAGTTTGTGTATCTTGTTTTAGCCATTTATTTTTCTGCACTGTTACATCCTAGAATTCGTCACAATGAATACAATCAAAAGTATATTGTTGAAATCTTTGATAATTAAAGATTCTACAACGAGAAGGTGACTGCTAAAACAAAATACTAGTTTCTCCCACTTTTCTCGGTCATGTTGAATGGAATCTTATAGTTTGCTTTTAGAGGAATTAATGTTGGTTCATGACTATAGTCTTCTCATTCACTCTGCTCTACTATTTAATAGAAATATGTGAATTCTTTTGCACTCTTCATCACACATAGGTACGTCGATAAGAAGTACTGAGCACGTTCGTTACATATAATAAACCGTGAACAAACTAAAATACTAGCTTTCATATAAAATTTAAAAAAAACTCCCGGTATTTTTCTTTTCAAAGTAAACTCTTGAAAATTAATATATTCAACCAAGTTTTGTCGACCATCATCACTTGTTTTGTGCAATTTATAGTTTCTTCGAAGATAGTAGTACACGTAAGTTTTCAGTCTCAACTGTGATGGATTTTTCTCTCCTTCTCTGTTACAGATCGTAGGAAGTAGCCTATGAAGTTTTCTAAGCGTCTTTAATACTGTGAGCTTGGGCGTGTCTATTTAGTGAAGTAGACTTTCTCGTAGCCATGTATCAATTGTCGGATTTAATTAGCGGAATGTTAAAGTTGCGCCGAACACGTGTTTTGTTTCGTCATCGTACACAAATGAGTGTGCATTAAAAACAATTTTCAAAATACTATGAATGTAAAACTTTAATTGAGTAATCCTTGATGACACGGAAATGTGACTTACAGATATGATTTAAGGAAATTTTTTTTCTACACAACAGGATTAATATCTGAAGAACAAGTAGTTTTACGAAGTCTTTCGATTGTAGAAAAAAGTTCTATAGAATATTTCTATTGATCAATATTCTATAAATAATATATTGTAAAATTCGTTTTTAAAAGAAAAACTACGTCGTTCAGCGAAAGAAAATGCTTCTCTTTAGATTGTTCATCTTTAATAAAAAGAAGTAAAATTTATCTTATAGAAAACTATGTCGAATTCACTCGTCGATTCTCTACCTGCTACGGATCCAGTAGCTAAAATAGAACCGATACCAGAAACAACAAGACCACGATGGCATTCGATTATTCGTGAGTTTGCTCTGAATACATCTACCCATGGTTTGCCACGTATTGCACGAAGTCAAAGCAAACTTAATTGCATCTTCTGGACCATGTCGTTTCTCATTTCTACTATTATTACGATCTTGTTTGTTATTCAATCGATGAAAGACTATTTCGAATATCCAACACATATAACAGTATCCGTTGTTGTTGAACGATCACAAACATTTCCTGCAGTTACATTTTGTAATTATTCACCACTTCGCTATGATACTTTTATAACATCGTTTTTAAATTACACTAATTCAACTAATATAAATGATAAGACAACATTCACTTTTGCACAAGCGGCACAAGTCGTTGACTTTTTACAACATAAACTTAATACAAATGAATCGATCGATGAAAATTTCTTCTCGCTTGAATCAATGTTAATAGAATGTGTTTACAATAAAGAAGAATGTACAAGAGATGATTTCACTTTTTTCTTATCATCTAAACATGGACGTTGTTATACATTCAATGCTAAAAGAAAAGATTTCAACAACAGGACGATTCGAAAAACTAATGAGAATGGAGGTCCGGGCAGTCTAATTTTACGTCTGTATGCACACAGTGATTCATATGTTCCATATATTTCCAAAGGTCATTTTCTTTGACTATATTCTGTGAATACTTTCTCTCTCTCTTCTTGTCTTTGTCAATAGATGTATCCGCTGGAATGGTGGCTATGGTTCATGATAATACACAACTACCACTCATTGATGTGACTGGTATTGAACTTGCAGCAGGACTAAAACATAAGATAGGTTACAAGAAGAAGATTATTCAATTTTTATCTCCACCATATACAGAATGTACAAATCAGATACCTCCTGTAATGCAAGTAATGTTCAATCGATATGGTGGCGCTGATTATGATTATTCACAAGGTGTTTGTTATTTACTTTGTATTCAGGCATATATGTAAGTTATGTCATTATTTAATCTTAGATTTTTCAATCGTCATGAGAAAATAGAACAAAATTTGTTTTACTTTTAATTGAATATCTAGTCATTCGAGTTGCTATTTTCTTTGAGGATCATGAATTTTAGTACTGTTCAAAGAATGGAAAAGCAGAAGAAAACGGTCTATTCTATGATCTAGTGGAATCTGATATGACTAGTGTAACTTATATTTTTTCATGCTAGCTTTCAAGAATGTGGATGTGTGAATCCAGAAGAATGGTCGGCTCGATCCATTGTTTCTCCTAATAATGATACAATTATAGAAGCGCCACTCTGTAGTCTTTCTGACTCATGTTATTTGAAGGCTACCACTAGAATATCGAACACAGTATCAATTTGGAATCGATTTTGTTCACAATGTGCTCAAGAATGTTCGAATGTTGATTTTATAACTACAACATCTTCAGCATCGGCCGAATTGGTCTATTATGCGGACAAAGTTAAAGAGGTTCTTGAATCTCTTGAAATAGAACTTCCTAAAAACTGGTCGACGAATTGGATAACAGAAATGAAAAAAAATTATGTTGTACTAGAAGTCATATGTCAATCGAATGAAGTCGAAACATATCAGCAGGAAGCATCGATCGGTAGAGTTGATCTTCTCTCAAATGTCGGTGGACATACAGGACTATGGATTGGAATTAGTTTTCTATCGATGGTAGAATTCTTTGAAATGCTTTATAAACTTATTCGACATTAATATCATGTAGCAAAAAAATAGATTGAGAACAGAACAATAAATCCATAGAAACAAGTACAAATGAATGCATTAGAGTTCTGATTTATTCTTATGCTTTTCATACGAATAAAGACTTTCCTTTCACACAAATATTAGTGATTTGCGAAGAAATATGTTTCATTTTTTAAATCAAACCTTTATAATAATCATGTATCAAACAATTCAATTAAAGGTTTTCATCATATTTGTCACTGTGCGCAAAGATATCGAAAATACGCATATAGTATTTGAGTATTATTATTGATGCTACACAACAATACAATAATGATGATTTTTGCATCCGACTAACTTGATTGTATTTCATGTTTATTCAATGTCATTCACCTACTGTGACTATTTGAGTATGGAAAATTTGAAGTTTAAGCAATAATAGAACAGATTCTTTTTATTTATCGTGTTGTTTTAGTGCAAGTCATTCTGTCGTCATTGTCTTTCGTTGAGAGGAAACGACAAACTCTGTTCTTTCAATTAAACTGTGTATATGAAGAAAATGATGAAAGGATATCACTGCTCTCAGTCACAATCACATGATTAATAGACGACAAGAAAAATAGAAAAAAAAGAACGACAAATAAGCATGCGGATGCTTATTGCGTTCTTCTCATTTTCTACGGACTAAGCCGTAAAAAAAACTCGCATCATTCGAGACGTTTTCAAGAGAAAGAATAAGAATATATTGCAGCAACTAGGCAAATATTGACTGCCTATAATAATGAAAATGGTCTCACATATAGAACAACTTCCTGTGGAAATCTTTCAGAAGATTTTTCGTCATCTTGAAGCTCATGATCTTGTTCGTGCTTTCGGAACGTTGAACATTCGTTTTCGTTCGATACTCACTTCATCTCTTCTTCGTATACATGCTAATTTAGACAACGAGGATTTGCATGAATCTATTTGGTCTATATTGTCATTACAAAACATTCGTTCTTTAAAAATTCAACCCAAAGCCGACAATCTACTCGTCCAATTCGTTCGCTATTATGGACACCGTCTCATTCATCTCGTATCTCTATCCATGAAGATCGAGAAGAGTGATGCAGAACATATCATCAATGTCATTCCATATTTGGTGAATCTCAGAAGTTTATCTATTAAGATGTTGTCATCCAACTATTGCCAGGAAGATGCACCATCGTTTCTTCCAGCCATAATTCAAATGCAGAATCTTCGTGAGTGCACATTCATCAATACCGTTGTGTTGACTCCTCGAGCAACGATATCTGGTACGAACCACTCGATTGAAAAATTCCATTTACCTGACTTTACATCAGCATCATTGATCCTTATCGTTCTTCAACATATGTCTAATTTACACGTACTCTACGTGGAGACTTTGACATGGAAAGAAATGTTCAATTTTTCTGACAATAGCTTCCTCCACCAAAACTTGACAAAACTCACGATTGACAGGTGGCACGAAACATATGCTAATTTTGAACGATTGTTTCGCGCCTTACCATCTCTTCGATATCTTCGTATTCTATATTGGGAAATGATGGATAATGCACATTACATCCTTTTTGATCAACGTAAATTTAAAAGTGCACTACAACATGTCACAGATGTTCAAATCAATTTTTCTGTCGAAGTATTTCTAGATGAGGATTGTCGGAGAACAGAAGCACTGTTGTTACAAAGTCCTTGGCTTGTATTAAACCAATGCTTTTATAATCATTTAGATGCCGTAACTGACTTTGAAATAAGTTTCAGACAACATGCATGCTCTAGATGTTCTTGATCATACATGAATATTTCATATTGTAGATCTCATATTGTGTAACTGTGAACACAATCAATCTCATTTCATGAATGATGTAAATTCTGTAAAAGAAAATAAAACATTAACTTCGTATCTGTATATTTATCTCTCTTATGAGGATTGCTCTATAATTAACCTGATAAATAAACGACTAAAAGTCGACTTCATTTTTCGTTCGAAATAAGTTCGTGGTTCTAATTGACTCCATGCTTATACGATAGGATATATAGAAAAAGACATCCAAATAACGTCTAAATTTTAGCTTAATATATGGATTTATCATGAAAATTATTTGCTGAAAATAAAAAGTAGATAAGATAGATGTAAAAAAAAACCATTAATTCCTCAATTAATCAAAAGTCAAAGTATAGAACTACCTCAATTAATTATGTGCCACTCTTTGAACTCCTAGTAGACACATGTAAAATTAAAAAATCCAACAGTTCGTTTCTTCGGAGATAAGTTACGATTGTTAGGATTAATTGTAGTGATGTCTTGTACTATTTGTTCAAAAATCAAATAAATACATTGCTTCCATAAAGAATCTTGATTATCCTTAGATCTATGTAATGGAGAATCTCTTTCTCAATCGCATTGACAGCACTTACATCTAGGTTACTTACAGAGAATAGTCACATTTGGCTTCCATCTAAAGCTTATTTCTCATTTCTAGACGAAGAACTGATTGTGATGTGTTGAGCATCTACGTATGTTATGTCGTATGTGCTTACTTCTTTTCTTGCATGTCTACAATAATGAATTCAATGGAATAGACATCGAGGCCATTCAATTGACATTGTTTATCCAAATTTTCCTACTTTCCACCCGTGCCATATGGATGGTTATCAAGTTCTAAATAAAAATGATCAACCATTATTTGATTGCTAAGTACTCATCATTATACGTAATGAGCAGTGTTTCGTTAGCTTTCGCAATTATCTTTTTCAAACAGTACACTGTAAGTCATTCACTAGTTTTTGGCTATGAGCTGATTACACACAAGTGACAATGTTAATTATCAGCGGTACTATAAGAAGGTGACCAGTGGATGCATCAACAATCGAAATATCCAGTCATTACTACTCAAACTTAATCATGGAATGATTTCTAGCATTCCTATTGGGTTTTATTCGTATCTTTCGAGTGAAACATTCGAATGTATCAGTAGTTACAGTGGTGTTAGACTTTACTGCATGGATATTTCAGCACCTATCGGAACCAATAAGTTGCAGCGATCAGAAATTGTTACTTGAAGAGTTGACAATGCACATTCTCAGCTGCTTTTCAGTAAATTGGTTGGCGTTCATTTGTGATGGGGGTTAGCGTTCCTCGATCAATCTTTGTATGCATAATAACCATTCCAAGATCTGACATCGAGGCTGTTAGCAACTGTGATTTCTCTTGTTCTAATTTCTATCAATCAAACAATACGCATTGATGTAAGTATAGTTGATGCTGACGGAGACATTATTTCCTGCCGATGTTCGAACTTATCACGCTGAGTAGATGAATACAGAGGTGTATGTCCGACTGATTCATTACTATCGAACACAATACTTTATCCTAATTGAGTTATTCTCATGACTGTTCAAGTCATTCGTCACGAGAAAACACCATGCAAAAAATGGTAGTTGACTAATGAACAAATAGAGTTCTTGCGTGGATACTTTTTGTCACTACGTCAGCTTTGGGAAGTGCAACCTCGTTTGTTGTACTGTTAATTACATTTTTATATTAAATACGTCAAATAGAGTCTTTTCTATTATCACATTTTGTGAGCACATTTCATTGAATCTTCTTGACAGTACTTTTTTTGTCTATACAACGTTCTAAATATCTTTTTAATATTTCTATACGATATTCCGATTCGATCAAATATAATGTTTCGTTAATTTCATTTTTGTACATGTCTAGATCGAATATGAGTTCTTCTTATTTCCATAGAGTCATAGTAGTTCAAATGGTTGACGCCAGTTCAACAAAAATATTGGTTTGTTCATATTTGTGCGGTGTCACAATAATTATCCCTGATGCTATCTATCATAGGAACCAATATATAATCATCTTCTATGAGTGTGTATTCGATAAAAAGCAAACTTCTCAGCTATCGAATAGACTTGATGAATATGAAATAATAAATTTCATCTATTCTACTAGTTTGACACTGTATCTCATCTAAGTCCAAAATGATCCTTTTGATTAAGATGTTCCATTGGCTAATCTATTAATTGATAGAACCAAGTGAATTTATCTTTCTACTCTCCATACAATCGAATGATCATAACTTGATTTTATTTTAGTGTTACCGATATGTAACAAAAACGAAATATGCATTACTTTATTATTCGAATGAATAGAAATAAAATCTATATAAATAACATAAAGAAAGAAAAAATGAGCAATTTTTGTGATTAGCATGAACTAGATCAAAAAACAAAACAAAGAATCAATCATGTTCTATTTTCAATGCTATAATGTTTTTAGTTTCTTTTTTTGACCTGAGAAATATTTCAGCGTAAGATAATTTCGACGCCAAATCGACCAAACACTTTCGCATCGATATAGAATACCATTATCTTTGGTCCATTGTTGAAGAATAGGTCTTATTCGTGAATAATTATATTTGGGTATGGTTGGAAATAGATGATGTTCAAGTTGATATTGCATACCACCCCATAACCATTCCATGAAAAAATTATTACAATCTACATCACACGTTGTTACAAATTGTGTTTCAACAAATGGATATGGTGAATCAGCTAACATTTCTTCACTTTGATGTGTTGCTGTAACAATACAAGCAACAAGAAAACCACCAACAAGTATAGAACCAAGTGCTACTTGCCAACCAAGCATATACAACCATATATAATTAGGTAGCATGAAAATAAGTTCAGCATATTTAGATTTATAATATGAATGTTGAAATGATTGCCATCGCCAACTTATATATAAGAAAGAATAGACTGGTATGAAATACCAATGTTGATAAGCTCGAAACCAAACATCTTTGTCTTTTGAAGGAAAAAATAAATGAAATAATGGATCAGTAGCGATATCTGTGTCGATACCAATATTATTAGTATATACATGATGTGTATTATGTTTATGTGACCACCATGTTGGACTAAATGCATTAATAAAACCGCTTAATGTTCGACAAAGCCATCGCATACATAAACCACGTCCATGAGCATAGTCATGTCCAATCCAGCCAGCTTGTTGCATACCAAATCCAATCAAAAGAATAGCTAGAAGATTAGAATTCCAATAAAACTGACAATATGTGCCAAATAAACATAAAATATAAACAGATAAATAATAGAATACTTCCCACAAAAACGATCGATTAAAATATCCATTATTAAGTAAATTTTCTCGTAATCGTCGATATGATAATGTAAGATTAGTTGGTTCTATAATTGGTAACATAGATTGAATATGAAGAGATGAACATGGTTTCAAAGAAGAAAGTCTTTTCATTGCCTCTTCACTATGAAGAGAATAGAATGCGTCAGTAGCATCTCTTCCATTTAAATGTTGAAGAATTTCAGAACCACCTGGATGTATGTTTTGCCACTGTGTAAGATCATACCATTGACCATTGATAAATAAGAATAGACGATCAGCTATATTAGTTGTTAATTCTATTGTATTTGTAGATGTACAAATGCGACGATCGACTTCGCCATTGGGAGCCATCGGATAGAGTGTGATGGCGTGTGAATGATCTATAATAAGAACTATTTGACGTAGTTATATACAAAAAGAAAATTATCATAGAAATGTAAAAGAAAGGAATAAAAAAAATAACATTAAGACAAGACAAGATTCGTGATAAGGAATACGAACGAATAGAAAAGAAAATCACAGTAAATATTTTCTGTTGTTCATGTCATAATTCTAAACAAATAAATAGGACTCAAATTTTTTTTAATCCTCTTCTATTGATCGATTTGCAACGGAACAAGACTTTTTCCTCGCTCGAAATATATATATATATATGTTCGTTCGTAAAGAATACACATGAGAAATTATACTACGTAAATAAATATATATATATTTCAACAGAAGTATTATCATCACCTGACTCTTTGACGTAGATTTATTCCATATTGACGTCTACTGTATGTAGAAAAAATTTCATCTTATCAGCAACCTTTTATATAGAGTACTCAAGTATTTTCGGTTAATTATATATGTCTACTGATAGTATACAAAAATGAAAACTGTCTATATTTCATTTTTAATATCAAACAAAATCATTGAGAGGACATAAATTGTATTCATTGAACATCTCAGTGATGTGTTTATTTTCCTTATCTTTAATGATTCTTTAAACTTTTCTTTTTTTATTTTGATGCTATCTAAAATACGTAACAGACAACAAGAACAAAAAAAAAAAGAAAAATATATAAAATTACAAAGCCGTTCTGTTAAAAATCCTTTCTAACTGATCTTACGTCATCATAGCTTAACAAAGTCTTCTTCTTCTTATTCTTTTTTCCTCTTATTTCTACTACAGAGTTAGAGAATGAGACACTCTTTTTTCTTCTATCTCCCCAATGCTTAGATCATTACGCGAGTAGTAGAATGGCGTGATGAAAAAAAAAATGTAGTGCTTATGTTGACACAAATATTCTCCTGAGGGTGGCTTCTTTTTCTTTGTCATTTTTGTCTACTTTACAAAACAAAAGTAAATATAAAAATTTTAAAGAAGCTTAATGATTTCTTTTCCGACACAGGATTTTATGAATGATAGCACAAAAGAAAAACAAAATCCTCGATAAAATCGATAATATGAACTCAAATATTCACAAGTGTATAAACTCAAGTCAGATAAAAACTATTCGAGTACATTGCACTGTTACACTGTTTCACATAGTATGCACGAAGTCTATGTTCATTTTATTCGCCAACGGTAGTCTATTCAATAATGACCATTATATCGGATTGTACTGAAAAAGTCATTCTGACCCAGTTTAACAGGAAATAGTGAAAAAACATCTTGCATGTAAAATACCCACGAACAACGCTTCCATTTTTATGCTAGGCAATTGAATGTGGCTAACGGCATAGAAAAATAAAATGTTCTTATGATTACAAGAAAAAACTATTCTTAGTTCTATATGGAATGATACTTAATAATAATTACAAACTGTAACATGATCTTTTTCTATGCATGAAAACATGTGTAGACATTTATTTTTATTGAAATTCATACAATGAATAAATTTGTTATGAAATAAGATGCACTCTTCGTGAGAACTAATTCTAACGATGCATGATTGATTGAATCTCACATACTGTAAATTTACAAATAAAGCAGAGAGTGTTTCATGACTTTTGAACCTTGAAAAAAGTTAATTTGGCGGCTGTGAAGAAATGAGACTCACATGAATGTATTTTATATTCTGTTCAAGGTTCTTTGTTAGACTATTGTCGATTCATCAAAACTATAGTACAGAGAAGAAATGATGCACGCATTTGAGACTAGTCATCAACTTCTACTTAAACCGGATTTTATCCTAATCAAATGACTTGAAACGAATTGAATCAGATCTATTCTTCTTGTTTCTTTATATCGTCTGAATAACGCTTGTGAACTAAGTTTATGAGTAAATACCTACCGAAACTAAGTATCATGGTAACATAGTATGGGAAAATGTCGACGCCAATATTCAAATTACATAGATTAATATTCGTTGAGTCTTAGAAGTTATTGAAAAACGCACATAGATATGTACAAGCGATTCGATGAAAGTGTTCATAATATGAAACAAGTTTGAGATAAGTCTAACAATCAGAATGAGAGTGAAAACAGAACCTACACTATTTTTCAACTTAAGATGGAAAGGATCATTTCATACAAAGTGAAAAAAGAACAAATGGAATGTGTTGTGTGAGACAAAAGCATCAATGAGTAGATCTTGTTCACCATGTGAGACTTGGAAATAGGGCAAGTTTTTGTTGAAGTACTATATAATGGACGAACGACTCTAATAAATCATGGTTTCTACAAAAGGTTTTTCTCACACTGTTCTACATGTAAATTTGAATAGTCATTATATAATATGATGAATGTATAATTAAACTTGAAGTTCATTCATGTTCACGAATGTGTCAAAATGAATAAGAATGTTAATATCTAGATTGACATGCACAAACTAAGAATACGATATTGAAAAATATGATAGTGTAAACAATAACATATACTAAGTTGTTCCTTTTTTACTTCAATACTGAATCGAAGTGTACGCATATGCTATGGTGAATAGATTTAGCGAACCGACTAATATGCAGATATTCAAGTGGTAAATCGAGTTTTATTTTCACTCGATTAGAATGAATCAACACAAAACACATTTTTACATCACATGTATTGTTACAATTGTATATAAGAAATAAAATACAATGCTCGTCTTTTTTGGTAACTTCAAAACAATTATGACATAGACTTACAGTACGTCAAAGATTTAATCTGGTAGATATGTAGTCGAACTACTATTCCTTTTTTAAATATAATTGGAATGAGTAACATATACTCATGAGACTTAACACAAAGAGATCTATTTAATCATCATCACTTATCAAAAAAAAAGAGAGACATACTAATTCGACGTATTCAAAGGGAAATAATGCTTCTGCAGGAGTGCTTTCATTAGAATAGTGAAGCCATAACAAACAAGTAGACAAAAAGTACATTTAGATTTCAGAATTATCACCTCAGAAACTTGAACGCGATGCACTTTATTTTTCTCTCTAAATGTACGCCATAAGAGAAGAAAAAAAAATGATAATACAGACCTATGTGCACTGTGCTCAATAGAAGTTAAAATCTATGAAAAAATACTATCAAGTTGTTACTTTTGTCCAAGTGTAATTCTTCATCAATGGACATAGTTAGTTTGGCTACGTATATGAAGTATATAGCCAATGAATAATAAATCATTATAAACCACTTGTTACACATTGTTTCTTTTCTCAACATCAGTAACAATCAATTTTGAAACTTGATGAAAAAATTCTATGGAGTGATATTTTTAACATAATTAAGTGATTAACAAGATGTGAACGAAAAATATTCAATGCATTCGACACAAAGCACATAGGAAAAGTAACGATTCGATGTTTCCATTTTTTTTATAGAATAGATAGTATTCAGTCGTGGAAAACAGTTTATGATAAAACGATGAATTATTCGAAAGATTCATACTTTAATGATGCAAATACAACTTCAATTTTTGAATTTCATATCTGGTATTCGTTTAATTGATCTATCATCGATTCAATAACCTTGACGGAAGTCATCTGCTTTTTTGTAAACATGCTCTAACAGAAGTATCAACGTCCATAATTAATTGGTGTTCTATCGACTAGAAAAAGTGTCTTATTAGTTTTACAATTTCTAATATCATATGCATTTCTTTAACTTGTTACTTACGTTAATATAGTTGATTTTCTTTTAGTATTTATTCAGCTTATTGCTTATGTTGTTCAACCGTACTATTGAGATAAATTCATAAATATTAGTAAGATTGTGTAAATGTTGTTGTCTTGTATTATTGAAGAAAAATTTGTCAAAACTTTCGATCGAAAATTGCAAAATCAAATAAAACTAATTTACAAACAGTACTATAAAATAACGTTGAAATCCAAGTTATGTTTAGAATTCAATACTTTCGCCTAGCGATAGATATTTTACAGTACTCTTATCCTATGTGGTATTGTATTTACGAAACTTACTGTTAGTCATAGGCACACATGAGTTTGAGCAACTTATCTTCTGTAAGTCAAAATTCGGTCACTTGTCGAAAACTTTATTGGTTCTCATTCAATTCTTTAGTTGCTTTTGAACATACATCACTGGATTCTTCTGATAGATCATAGTGAGGAATCAAAATTTTGCCAATATTATAAATGTGTTTGTGTTTAAATGTGTCGTCACGACTACAGTGAGTTACTATTTGATTATGCTTTTGATCGTAAACATATGACTGTGCTCGTCTGAATGATTGTCGAGAAACACTACTTGACCTTCAGACTAGTGCCCTCACCTGTATTCATTCCATGCAAATACATCACTCTTTCATCGACATGTGACGACTGTTTTTTCGAATATTAGTAAACTTTCATGGATTTACACATCGCACTATATATATATATATATCGAATCGGCTTCACCGTTTTGTCTTCTGTCAGTTTAAATATTTTTGACGATGTTTCGTCTTTGCGTTACCATACTATTAGTCGACTGCTAAATAAATAGAAAGAGCCCTATATTTTTATATCTTGTCAAGCGAGAATATACTAAAAATGTTTTCATTTGTCATTTTCGGTAAGGTCTCCTACTGAAAGTAAATAGAATTAGATGCCGTCGAATGAGTTATAAATCAAGAATACATTTTGAATATATGGTCTATTTATGTTTGTTTTTCTTTTAAATGGTGAAAAAGAACAGGTTTGTTTGCTTTCGTACTCTACAAACTCCGCATATGATCGACAATACATTTTTCATCGCTGTCTATTCCGTTTTTTTTTCTTTTCATCAGGATTCTTAATACCATTATTTTTATTGTATGACTCGAAAAATCGAAAAAAAAAATTTGATCATCGTCGCTGTAGAAATTCTATATGAAAATGTTTTGCAGCATCGCAGCTATTTTTAGACGAAAATGATTATGGTTAATTATTTATTGATGAAGCAGTTAGAAGAAAAAAAAGCAGATGAGTAAACGTTATGTTTAGATAACAAACTGTCTTCGTTGTCATAAGATTCATTATTGGTTCTTGTTATATTGATTCTTTTAGACAGGAATAATTTATATTTTTGTGCTGCTGTTCAATGACAGAATATTACGAAAAATTACAGGTAAGCTTCAATTCTAGAATGATTTTTTGCGATCAAACAGTCTAAAGAGTTGTTATTCGACGTTTCTATGATATTAGGAAAAAAACTGAGTGTTAACAATTGATGATTGTCTTCTTAATAAAGATTATTGATACAAACGAAGTGCTTTATTTTTAATTTCTTCAGAACTTACTTACTAGCTTTGAAGATAGACCAAAAGCAATAAGAACAGAACAAAAGCTCAATGAATTGGTGTATGCCATTCGTGGTTTAGATCGCGGCAAGCCAGTATGGCGCTATGTTCTCGTGCCTGTTAATAATCTTAATGAGCTCATAACTCAACATTCTGGCGAAAATAACAATATCTTAGAGTTGGGTCGCTCTATTGAATATTATGATAATAGTGGTAAAATTAGACAAATCTCTGGATGGGGATTTGATCCACCGAAAATGATTCAAAAGTGGATTGAAGAAAATTACGGTAAATGAAAAAATGTTTTTATTTCGAGTTTTTCTATGGCATGTATGCAGAAATGCATCAAATTAGTAATCACAAAACATTATCGGTTTGAATTCACAGGTTCATACGTCGGTTTTTGTTTCATCCCTAAATATGTTTCTTAGTAAAAATTATTTGTTCGCCTACTACTTATCTACAGATGTGAAATATTTCAACATGACACATGATCAACATTATAGAAAACAATCTATTGCACATGATTCAAACGTACACTTTAAATATAACGTTGAGAGTATCATGCATTTAAATAGTATTGATTTAGAACAAGTTTGCCGAGTAGACTGAATATGACTAATTCATCATGCATACGCTGAGTTTTGATAAATTTTATAGATTACTTCAATTTTCTTGATGTAAAATTTTTTAGATCCACCATCAATTGATGAAAAGATTAGTTTAATCTACGAGAAAGATGATATACGATTGTGTACTATGCAACGTGCAATTCCTACACAAAAGTTAGGTTTCTCTGCATACTATCATCGACAAGAACGCTTTCATTACGTCCAGTTCTTCGGGAATTGGGAATCAAGTCTGGCTTATAGAGCAGGCATAAAAAACTTTGATCGAATCATCGAACTAAATGGTGTTAATGTGGAAAAAGAATCATCACATGAATTACTGCGACGTTTCGGTACTGATCATCATCTTCCAATTCAAATGCTCGTCTGTAGTCCAGCGACATATGTGCACTATAGATCTACTAGAAAACAGTTACATTGTCATCTACGAAGTGTTCATCATTTGAAACCGGTTTATGCTGCATCAGGTAACTAACTTAGATTTGGGCTCGTCATGTTTCATTCAATATTTATTTTGATTATCGATTTCATTTTAGCGTCGGACTCAAATACACATTCACAAAAAGTATCTGTTGATCATCACAGATTTTGTGCTATACATTGGGAAAACAGTAACACTATTTCCACAGTACCACAATCGACAATTTTTAAATCACCTGAATTTACTCATGTGAACGATGTATGTTTTATCGAAACAGCTGCACACTATCGGAAAGGACAGATCATTTTCATAGGTTTGTGATGCTTGAATGTATACATTTTTTAAAAGTAATTTCATCCATACTTAGGTTCTCATGAAGATTGCGAAATGTGGACGACACATTCGGCTAAATCAGTTATTAGCAATGTTTTTAGTACAGCAGTTAATTTATTGATTAGAAAAAAACGATACGCTTTGGATACAAAGATAAAACATAGTCATGGTTTCATTGATGACAACTATATATCATCACCGGAGGTAAGTATCAAACTGTTTTTCATTGAGATCATCACACTTATATTGGTTGATGAATAAAATGATTGCTTTCTAATAATTGTACAATCGTGAAACAAAATAGAGTGACAATTTGATTTCTGTTGCGAAAAACAGCTACTTCGACAAATTATTTTTTTGCTTTGTTACAGAAGTGGGAAACAGATGATCTGCAAGCTGAAATTTTTATTCAAGATGAAAATCATGATAATACTCATGTGAAACATAATGTTCAACATGTTGAAGATCGTAAGTTATATCTACTTATCCTTTTTGTTTGACGCTAGGAAATGTATTTAAAAAACATGATATTTTACATTACACTATAACAGTGTTCTATGTTCGTCTATTCAAGTACTTCGATAATACCATCATTATGATGATTTTTACACTTTTAAGAAAAATTATTTTCAATTTAGATTCAGGTACAATATTAGAAGAACTTCCAGATCAATTACTGTCTTGTTTATTTACTTTCATCGATGTGCAAGATTTATACTGTACGTTTTGGGGACTCAACAAACGACTGAATAATACAATGCAATCTTGTCAAAATCTATCTCTAACTTTCGATGAAGAAACTGACATTTCTGTGGTGAAGTGTTTCGCTTCTTGCGTCAATCGATTAGTAATTCAAACGGCTAACGATTTTGATTTTGGTCAATTTCCTAATTTAAATAAATTGATTGTGTGCAATTCCAATCAAAATCATCTGGAATACATAAAACCAGAAATCATTCCTAATCTAACTCATCTATCTTTCATATTAGGATTGAAATTTACTCCGCCACATGAATTGATTTGTGATATATTCTCCAATCGATTTCCGTCTCTTCGCCGTGTCAATATGGGTCATATAGATTATTCCACGTGTCAATCATGGACTATGTCACCTTCTCTTCAATTTATGTCGATTTTTTCCAGTAAATCCATGTCTATTCTAGCCATATTGAATTCATGTCCCAATCTTCTTCATCTGCAAGTTTATATCTTTCATGGCGAGAGTAATGTGTTCACTTCGTCTACACCAATAAACCATTCACTACGACGACTCATTGTTTGGAGTAACTATACGGAACTTACTTTTAATGATATTGACAGATTTCTTGTTCATACGCCGAATATTGAATATATGTATTTACAAACAGTATATTCAACACCGTTCATTCATTTAGCACGAGATTTGATCAGTCGTCTACATAATTTATGTCGTTTCGATTGTTACATCCGTGAAATGTTGTCCACTTCCAATCGAATTGGTAACTTATCTCAAATACATGAACTTCATACATGCTTCAATCGAATACAATGTACACAAGAAAATGACGAATGTCAAGTGTTTTCTACGTTTTAGACTTGAGATTAAGATTCAATAAAAAATTCTATTCAACATAGAAAAGTTCACTGTCAGGAATAACAGTTTCATCCATATTTCTTATTCTTTCACACATGATTATTTTCATTGGAAACGCGTCTAGCTTGAAAATAGTATCCCTTTTACTTACTCGAATTCAATCAAAAATCGAACTTAAGATAATATTCGTCGAAAACGACTTCCCTCTATTTACCAAAAATTCCTAGATCAAAGACGTACGGCAGGAGCCTGTCGGACCCAGAGCTTTCCTAGCAAACTACAGAAGCGGGATCCCTAAATGGGTTTCTGTTACTAGTTCTGGTCCACTTCCCTGCAATTCCAGCCAATAGATATAAAAAGAGAACATACACTATACACCTCTCTAACTGACTGATGAGAAATATTTCCAGACGCTTTCTGAGGTTTCTTGAACGATCTCAACAGCAACTCAAGACGCAACACTCGGAAAGTCAGAAAGACCCACAAAAACTATCACAACACTTCTTAATAATTCAGAAGAAAGCATTTTTTAGTACTCTTTTTTGTCATTATTTGCTGTACACGGTGACAAACCACATGTTTGGAGATTCAGCATGATCTTCAATCAAGTAAGTAAAGCTTCCGAAATCTCAGAGTGAATCTTTTTAAGAAAACTTTTAAATGCACCACGAGGCTAAGTGGGAAACAATAAATTGTTGAGGTCACATACTTCAAGTTCTTTGTGAAAAAAAATATTTTCTCATAAAATCGTAAGTTTAGCAAGTCAGATCTGAAAACAGTCTTCAGTTGAACTTTTTTCAAATCTTTGTATTCAGCATGTAGAAAAGCTAAAATAAAAGATTTCATTGAAAAGATAGTTTCAGACATGGATACTCTATCCGTTCCCTAGGAAAAGTCTCAAAAGTCTTAAAATGAAGAATTTTTTTTCGAAACTGATCTTTAGAGATCTTTATATTTGTTTTCATTATTTGGGTCTCAAAATGACTGGTTGTCTCATGAATTGTAGTAACCTCTTTGGATGAATTGTTCGAATCGTGTAAATATCTTGGATTTTCTGTTTGTGTACGAATGATTTTGGACTCAGTCCCTTTCGGATCCTTTATATTTCCCGCAATGTGGTGGCAGCAGGAATCGTTCGGAAACTTCTGTTTCCTTCTAGGAAGTCGCAGGGTTCTGCCAAAAGACACTGAAGAAGAGCCCGTACCTTATAGTATCAAGTTGTGGGAATGATCGTAGAAAGTTAGGGTATGGACGAAAGTGAAACTGATAACCAAATCAACATCCCTATTAGGCCTGTCCAAGCGCAAGAGAATCACGTTTTTCCTCCTTCTCTTTTCAATATATCGACTTAATTAAATCGGATTAAGAGATAGCTGATGGTTTTGCAGTATCTATGGTAAAAACGTTTCTGCCATAACTGTCATTTTTCTGTAGAAAATTAAAATTTACTGAAAACATTCCAAACATGGGTGGATGAAAGTATTACAACGATTGTAGATCTCAATAATAACTTACCCAGTTGAGCTGAAATTTTCAATTTCTTTCTAACTCTGATACATCTAATTATTCTGAGAAAATCTATCAAGTTAATGAGATTGATAGAAAATATTCTACCGAAAAACTGATCGCGGTCTATCTGCGGTGCTTCCTGAATGGCTCCTCCAATCCAAATAACAGAAACAACTAGAAAACACCATAAAGCAACTATTATATTAAATATTCGTGGCTCTACAATCATTTCTACACATACTAACATATTTTGGAGAGTATAATTTGAGAGAAAAATAATGTTTTTAAATGTATGAAAAAAATCTCATCATTTGATAGTGATTCTATCACATCGTTGATGGTCCGTTAATATTTTCATAAAAATTACAAGTATGACCTTATGATACAGTGTAAAAAAATGAACTTAGAGCATTACTTGTATAAGAAGAAGAGTCGTACTCTTGAATAAAAATGAATTATAGGAAAATTTCGTGACGGAATCACTTTCATCGATATATTAGATTTACAAAACCAAATAAATTATTGAAGCAGCAATGAAACACACTATCCTTCGCATGATTTCATAGTATTGAAAGTGTGTTTGGTTCATGCGATAGGCTTTGGAAGAGGACTATTATTCTATACGAAAAATCTGAAAACAAGGAATGATAATAAACTCGGACTTTTTCTTCTATGAGACACAGCTCCTTCGTATAATTCATTTTTTCAAGAAAACCAATAGCTATGTAAATAAAAGCTGCACTTCTGTTTGTTATCGAGTTCGCTCTACACGGTAGTCACATTGTTTTTGCTTAATTGAGTAGGAAAACTTCGATCATCCAGGAGTACCGTTACGTGGACAGGCCGTATTCTAAATATTAACGGTTTTGAGTTAATGAACGTTACAACACGATAACATATGGACACCAGTCCATGGGACAGGCTTCAATCATAAATAAAATAAAATGTTTCGAAATCCGTCCTCATATAAATCCACAAAAATCTCTGGACCTCATATCGTACAAAAATTAATATTGGGTTTTATATCTTGTTCGAAATTAATTTCTTTGCCCACATGTGAAGGTGTTCTTTGGTTGCATTCCCTTCTCATTTGCTTATCACTTTAAATGTTTTACTTTTGATAAGTGCAATCATGATCACCAAAATTCGCAGTTGAAACATATCTAAGTGAAAGAAATAAAAGACACTAGAAGATAAATAACAAAGTTGGAAGGTCTTTATCTTCCAAAGTCAACAAACGAATAGTTCGATAAAAAGTAAAACGAGCCATGTCACATACACAGTATCACTTAAGTTAAAGGCGACGTTTCCTTAAAGTCTTCACCGCTGCTATTTGGTAAAAATTATTCGACTGCAGCAAGTAATGTAATTATTAGAGCAGTTTTGAAAAGAAAAAATCATTTTGTGTGAGTTTACGTATGAACTCTGATCAAAATTTCGTTAACCCACAGAGTCTGGAAAAGTGCCAAGGGTGAAGTTCACAAAAAATCATAGACTCTGTTCCGAGGGCCTATGTACTGGTGGTCATATGCGAAGTGTGAAATGTTCATGGAAGCTAAGAAAAGACCGACATTCACGCTGATCAGTGAATCACACACTGACCATCAGCAGTACACCCCCTTAGATACTTTTTTAGTGAAATCTGTGTGGGTGTCTCAGGTCGGTACACCTTAGCAAACCAAAAGTAAATATTTTTACAGCAAAATTATGGGCGTTTGTATAGCACACAAAATTAAGACTACCAATCAGGCCAAAGTCGGCATTGTTTTATTCAAAGATTTTTCATACATGAAAAATATTTGTTTTTCAGTGGACTTCTTTTAAGATTTATTCTCGTAGGTCATGACATATATGATTTGATTGATTTATATAATTGTAAGGAATGCTAAAGATTTTTATTGAAATACCCATAGAATCATAATAAGATCTGAACCATCCTAACTATAAAAAATGCAAGTTCAGTATATTGTGAAGACTCATGAGAGCGGATAAATTCGATTGGTTATCCTCAGGGTATACATGTAATTTTTGCGGTGATCAGAAAAAAATTCAGAATTCGTTTTATTTTTGTAAAAGACACGTGCCTCGATTAAGTGAAATGAGTTTTTTTGCGACATCCATAAAAATGTACTCTAGGGATTGTTTATGAATGTATTTTCTGATAATTTGTAGCGCAGAGAATCGGCCACGTTTCTTCATCATGGTTTTATCCACGATCGTCAACAGGGTTTTTCGGGTCGTAGAGCGGGTGCTCGACAAATGTAGGTAGGTGGATCAAGAGAATAACTAAGACCACTCACCTACATTCATACCCACCAAATCTCGAGTAGTTTTGTTTGTACTTTAAGCTTTCCATTATTGTAGTATTGTGAAACGGAAAATTCCATCATCTCTAATTTCAGTATCGTCGAATAAGTTTTTAACCGAAAGAAAGTAGGCCAAATATGATTCATTTAGTATTTGCTTTTTTATTATAAATTATTAGTTTATTAAAAAACTGAACGATCACTATGTCAGTTGATAACCAGAAGATGAGGGTGAAGATGGACGGTAAGTCTCTCAGGTTAAATTAAGGTAGTTACCAACTGAGATAGTATAGTGAAAGCGGGATGACGTAAGAGTGAGGGCCACCCAGGGTGGATAGTAAGTGTGCAAGGATGAACTTAGATGGTTCCAATCCAGACGAGTATGAATTCATATTATACCCAACTCAGTTGGTAATAAGTTGATTTATTAATAAACTGAATACATGCAATAACATATCATACGCAGAATGGATCATATTTGACTTGGTACTTTCCGGTTAAAAGTATATTCGCAGATGTCAGAATAGGCGAAATGCTTAGTAGATGAAAGATGCATTTGTCGAAAATAGACTATAGTTCTATTAGATATGTTCTTGTGCTGTATACAAATTAGTGTCCTAAACCTTCCCGAGTTTATCAATTTAATATTTATATTGAAAGAGATAATTTACATTTGAGGTATGACAATATTATTCTAGAATTACTTAAATCATCATAAAATACTGCGTAAATGACTTTTCTTTCTTTCTGAATCGCACTGAATAATCTAATCATAATAATGTTTCCAATTTTTATTGATCTACCGATGATTTTATTTATTTTTTATATTCTGAAATACTGCTTAATGCTGGTAGATCTTTATTCAAATTGATAGGGTTATGTTCTTGCTTCTGTTTCAATAAATCATAATACACGGCCACGAACAGGTTTTTATAACGGATGTGAAAAAAGATCTTCACTAAATAGAACATGTCTTTCTTCTTCAAACACTTTTTTATTTTCGTTCTACAACACGACGAACAGACTATTAGGAAAAACATTACGAATTGTTTCATTTTCTATTATTGCATTCAAACAAAAACTAGCGATAAAATATTTATTATTATGCATTCTAGAACACCAAATCAAAAATACATTCACTAAAAAATTCGAAATTCAGAAGGGTTGTGCTTTCATAGTCGTCTAAAAGCATATAAATACACGCAAGATGAATCGTTTTGGTGATATTGATGTTTCAATTAAGCAACTTCCACCAGTCTACGGTTATCGCAGTGCAAAAGAAGTTACACTTGAAAAAGCACTAGAACCGATTGCACCTCAAATCGAAGAAATAACTCATTACATCACGATAGCTAAAAGGCACTGTCGTTTCCCATCAGAACATGGACTAACAAAAGATCAATCAGCAGCTGTTTATATTTACACGATGGAATGGGGTGAGACTAGTTTGTATCGTGTATTAAACAAAGCATTACGATCCGAAAATCGATCGTCATTAAAGATTTGGTTTCCGTATTTGAAACTGTTTGAGACAGCATTGGATAAGTTGCCTAGTGTTAAAGAGGCTGTATGGAGAGGAGTAGCTCTTGATATTGGCAAGAATTTCACAGAAGATCAAATCGTGACATGGTGGAGTATTAACTCATGTTCATCATCAGTCAATATCATTAAAGGTTTTCTAAACGAAGAAAAAGATTCAACTCTTTTTCTTATTGAAGCTGTTAGTGGGAAAAAGATTTCTGGTTATACTCAATATGAATCTGAAGTTGAGATAATTTTACGAATTGGCTCTCAATTTCGCGTGAAGAGTGATCCTTTACAGCAATCGAATGGTTCGCATCTCGTACACTTGATTCAAATTGATGAAAATGTGCAAAGTACGTTGTTTCCACTTTTTATCAACTGACCTGTTTTTTTCATGATTTCCAATGCCTGTCAAAACTATACATCCACTTAAAAAGAAAAGTGTTCTGGCTTTCTATTTCAATGGCGAACTCTCCTTGGTACCTGCGACTTCTATCATGAACTAGCTGATTGTGCCTAGTACGCTCGTGATTAGTCTTAGAAAGAAATTTTCCGTGGTTCATTTTTTATTGAAACAAAAACAAACATACATGGAGTATTTCGCGTACCGAAATTATGCCACTACTTGATTTTCGTGATTTCTACCCGCGCAGCTAAAAATGGCAGTTTCCCGATGAAATATCACTTAAAATTCTTCAGACAATGAGATAACTTCTCCTAGTATAGTATACAGAAGAAGTAGGGAAACCAGAGAATCGGGAGGCTCTTCAGATCCTTATGGCTTTGAAGCTCCAGAGCCAATGAACAACTGCATTCGATATTCTATTTAAATGAATACGGTGGAAAGCAAGGTTTGCATGATTGAATTTAATGCGGAAAGCAAATGGATGAATTCTCAGATGAATTGTCTCTATTTGGTCATAAAAAGTAATGCAAGAGTTTTGAAAAGCTTATAAATTTTGCAAAAACTCATACTCTCCACAAAAAGAAGTTACTCTTGGAATCAAAATAGCTGCAGTGTGACCGATTAATCATGACGATTTCGAAAAAGACAATTGGGATAAAAACCCACGAGTTGCTCCAGAAAGACGTAGTACACAAATTTCATTTGAAGCGGAAGCTTTCAAACTGAATTACGCGTGGTTTCTACATCCAAAGTCTTTACTGTATGAACTGCATCACCATGTGCTACAGTTTCTTTCGACTTTTATTAGATATTGATCTAAGTACTTGTTGTATGTTTGGATGGATTTTAAGCCCTAGTAAATTTTTCGAAATAATTGATTTCAACCCTTGAGACTCCCACTGTTTTAGATTTCAAGAACCAGATTTTCTGCACAGTATGAATTTTTACAAAATTTATGTTTTTCAAAACTCTTGCACTACTTTTTATGACCAAATAGAGACAATCCATACAATATTTCATCTATTTTCTTTAACACATTGCATTCGCCACGCAAACTTTGCTTTCCACACTTATCATTTAAATAGTATATCGAATGCAGTTGTTCATGCTTGCCCGAGCGTCGTACTATGCGTTGGAATAGATTGAATATTCATAAAAGAAACTGTAGTTCTGGAGCTTCTAAGCCATAAGGATCTGAAGAGCCTCCCGATTCACTGGTTTCCCTACTTCTTCTGTATACTATACTAACAGAAATTAGCTCATTGTCTGAAGAATTTTAAGTGATATTTCATCAGGAAACTGCCAATTTTATCTGTTCGGATAGAAATCTCAAAAATCAAGTAGTTGTATAAATTCGAAGAGTGAAATATTCCATGTACGTTTGTTTTCGTTTCAATAAAAGCAGAAGCATAGGAAGTGTCTTTCAGCAACGCCATTGAAATAGAAAGCGAGAACACTTTTCTTTTTAAGTGGATGTATAGTTTTGGCAGCCACTGTATATATTTAGAGTAATAAAACGATTTAAGTATTTCTTAATGTAAATATGATAGAGAAAGAAACTCAATGATCATAAAATAAATTCTAAACTATGCAAAACCTACAATTTCGATTAAGGTTAGGTGCTCATTGTAAGTGTCAGACATGGTTCACACTAACGCAAAACGAAGATTAATATGCGCCTTCTAGTTTGACTGGCTAGGAAAACTGCCCGGATAGCAGGGTGTGTGGGTTCTTGCTCCACGAAAGCCACGCGTTTCTTCGTTCTATCACATAGCAACAGTGACAGGGCTCGCTGCTTTCGTGCTATAGCTTTTTCCTTCTTTTCTTTCCTATCATATCCACTATATACATCCTATACGTTCTATTGATTTTCTCTTTCCTATTAAAAATCCACTGCCTCTCTCCATTACGTATGAGCTAATAGCCATTCAGAAATTTTTCATAGATACAAAAAAATATTTTCTTGTATTCTGGATTAAGTTCTCTTTCAAGAATTATTCTTATCAATAATATACAATAGAATAGTATGGATTAGAATTCAGCCGTTTTAACAAATTAAAATGATTAGGTATCATGTGTTGATCGTCTTGAAGAATACTGGATCCAACATTCCATTACTACAACAATGATTCTAGGCTCAGAAAGGGTAAAAGCTCCACTCCGCATGCAATGAAAGTTGAAGCATTTTTTATTTAATATATATTTAATTAATACTTTTTATCGATGCATATTTACGTTAGAATTTTCCCTAATTCATAGATGATGTTGAAATTATGAATATGTGATATTTTTCAACATTCAGTGAGTTCTACATCTCGAGAAAATAATACAAAATTTTTAGGTGTATTAGATTTCCAATGATAGAGTGATGTATATTTTCCCTTGAAATTCTGTGCACAAAGCATTGATATATTTACCAGAATGTCAATGAAAATACTTCATCGATTTGTATAAATGAATAATTTATTTATTCAAAAGAAAGTCTCTCCAGAAATATTATTGTTTGTTATTGTGGGCAAAACAAGGATGGTTTAAATCCACCTGCAGGTTCCCCTAAATGATGTCTCAAAAGCAATACTCTGATCGTGTCAATTATCGACCGTAGGCTTCCGTGCTTTTTATTGTTGTTATACAGATGGTTTTTACATCATAGCCAAATTAGTTGGAGTTGAACTTCTTTTTGGGGACGGGTGCGGAGGTGAACATCATAGAAGAGAAGATAAACTCTTGCAAACTTCAAGATGTGATCATAGCATCTTTGCAAACAATCTGGATTATTAATGAGAAATTTTTGTTTGAAATCGGTCATTTAGTATGACGCCATGAGAAAAATATAGACTAAATGCGTTGTCGCGTTGTTTTATATATTATTTGATAGAGCACAAAAAATTCAAGTAGTTTTGAATCTATTAGTGGACATTTTCGATTAAAATAAAAAATCTTATCATAATTATATGAAAAACGAGTTTTTATCAGAAATTCTCAAGCTTTTTAGTGGAAGCATTTTAGTAATTTCTTCGAAGGGTTACTTTCTAATTGATCACTTCAAAATGAGTTACAAAAATTTTAATTATTTTGAATAGATAGTACTATATGAGATAGATAGGTCACTGAAACACATTTTTCTGATATTTAGAACCAATTTCGCAACGTTTTGTAATTGAGTTTATTAGAAGATAGAACCAGATGTTATTTCTTGTTAGAATCATCCGATATTGACCTTGGGATGTAACTATTTAGGTTGTCCCATGTTTATCTATTCACGTGTTAAATTCTTTATTAAATACGTACATGCTTACTTATATTATTCTTACATTTAAATGATTCAACAACAGCATGAAATATTCGGTATACACGTGGAAAAACCGCAATCTATAATATGTTTTAGATAAAAACATTTTTCATGAAAGTTCTCGTTCAGAAGAACCATCAAAGGCTTTTATAAAAGATTTATGATACGAATGTACTTTTTCAAGGTTATTACGAATATGTCCTCCTTTTCTGAAGTCATTAAAACTTAAAGGTGAAATTATGTTAACATGCATATTTTATAACGATTTAAGTGTGCCGACAGAAAGTCTGCGTAAAAAAAGTCTTTTTCTGGAGAAAAATAATTTTGACAAAAATTGAATGAATACTTGTCAAGGTCAATATCTGGTGAATCTAACAGCACATAGTACTCTGGCCGCACTTCCTTTGATGGTTTTGTCATAAATAGAAATTTATGTTCCGTATTTTTTAATTCTTTTAATGTTTTCAAGATTTTCTTTCGTTTTTTAATTCCAATAACTAAGAAAATACATTTCATAGATATACTTATCTGAGAAGAGAAAGCTAAAAATCTTAAGAGTCGAAAACCTCACTGTAATATTCAAGTATATGCTCCCAACTTTTATGTGAGCCTCTTTTTAAATTAAATGTTAATTGCACAAAAGTAGTTGAAGAAGATTTTATTCTAGAGAAATACTTCCACGAATGATACGTTTATTAATATCATAAAAACGAATATTGAGTGAAAAGGGGCTTGGGTATGAGGAAATGAAAGTCCAATTGATGGAACAAGTCAAGCATACAGTGGCAGGTTTGTCTTGGTCTAAATTAATACAAAAAAACCTGATATTTGAGTAAAAGCGACAAGTTATTTATACATTTAGCATGACCATTTCATACTAGTAATTTGCATTGGCTTGCATCATCCTATAGAAAAAGAAAGAATTAATTTACTGAAAACGACAAGTTGTTGTCACACTTTCATTTACTAAACGAATTTCGTTACACTATCGTATGTGATGAGAATACAAAAGAGTGAACTTATAAGAAGCCCACGATTCAGAGAAAAAGACAAATATAAAGAGTTAAAATGAATCTCCATTCAGAAGAACTCTTTCGACAGATTGGCTTCTATCAAAAGATCTGTTGGAACAGTTCTCAAGATCGGAGCAGATATTGAACTGTCATAGATCTAGCTTTTATTTCTGAGTAGAAAAAAATAGAAATTTTTACAAAAATTGGTTATAAATTTCATTCAAACATGTTTTAGTGATCAGATTCGATGGATTCATCTTAGCTAGCACTTTGAATTCAAAATCATGTACAAATATTTTCTTGCACCAAATTTTTAGTGATCCATTAGAAAATAATCTTTTGAAAAAATGACTGAAATGTATGCAATAAATAACTGGAAAGTATGCGAGAAAAATTCGTTTTCATATATTTCTATTGCTTGACTGTATTTTCTTCTAGAACATGGACTGATAATTTGAAAAGGATTTAACTCAGACTAATTTTTACACTCTATGAAACAAGATATAAAACAGTGATATAGAGGATAAATCAACCTTTGTATTATACGCATCATAGAATACTCCAATTGATGATATATAAATATTTTTTCTTCTAACTTTTACCAATAAGAACTAACTTCCGGAACATAACTTGTTCTTTCATTCTTATATGTTGTGTTGCAAAGATATAAACGCAACATTTCGTTCTAATAAACACATCTCAATATTCTCTTACATGTTTTTCGCATAAGAGACATTTTAACCGAGTTATCTAAATTGACACCATCTAATTGTTTGATTGCCTTCGAAGATTAACACTTGATTCTCATTTAATTATTCTTATGATATGGGCATAACAAACAGTAGACAGGTCTTTGGATACAGACTACGCTTATAACATGTCATTCCTTTTGGATCTCTAGTGTTGATATTGGATGTTGTTCAGCTTTATTTAGTGACCCACTGACTACAAATAAGCGAAGCCGTTAAGCTTCTTTACTATCTGTAATTGAATGTAAAATGTTTTGTCTCGGAATTCGATGTTCGAAAAAATGAACATGTTGGTATACTAGTTCTTAATAGTGTCTTAGAACGTCATTCTCGGAGTTCCGACACCAGAGAACTTAGATCTGTGAAAAGCACACCCATATCTTTCAGAGGGTATTCACTTTAAAGATATTCATTTCTGCCCCAATCGCTGAGAATAATATGCTTAAGGGGAATAAGTTGATTGCTTCACTTAAACAAGACAAAAGTGAATATGTATGGAACGTGCCACTGCACTTCAACAATCCTAAGATTTTGGACGATTTTCTTCGCATGTTAAAACTTTATCCGTTATTTGAAGCATGATAAAATTTCACAAATATTTTCTTTCTTTGAAAAGTACTCTGAAGATGAAAAATTTTAATTTGCAGGAATTTTTTGAGAAAAATATCGAAATTATTACCAATGTTAGACCTGCTAACATTTCAAACGAAATAGTATTATAAGGAGAACGCTTTTGTTCATTATGAGATTAGTCACTGATATTCACAACCAATGATATGTGCTTTGAAATTTAGTTTCAACAAAAGATCTTTAAAAAATATCCGACCACGACTTGAAATTTTCAGAGGAAATTGGGGTTGAGGACTTTGGTTCAGCTCGTAGAGCTCACTAGTTCAATCATATGCAACTTCAAAGTGCATCGAGAATTTATTCTCTTGGAGACATCGTTACTATCGCCTATATTTTCAAGCTTTCAAGCTAAGATTATATGTGCCTTTTATTCCTGTGCAAGATGCTTTTTGATATCCAACATTCGATATTCCTTGGCACAAAACACAGGACTATGATAGTATTATCAAGTTTTAATGATACCGATACGCGTCCGAAGTGAAGGAATGACTTTTATGTCGGAGAGAAAACGGCGATTCTTCAAAACTATACCAACATTTCTTCTATGTATTAGATTCATTTCAAAAAGAAATTTGAGTTACGCCAATACCAACATTATCGAAATTTAGCAGATGGAAGGGTATAGATGTCAATATAAAATAGTGTGAAATTTACACCCAACACCCATTCTAAAGCTTCATGTTTGTTAAAAAATCGTTAATTTTAATTCTGCATGCGCAATCTATGAAATACAGAAGACTCTAAGAACAAAATAATAAACTTCATTCAGTATAAAACTGATACTAGTCCTCAATGGGCTGTGCTTGCGAGAGAAAATTCATAAAATCTTTGATTTTACCGCATCTTTTAAACTGAGAACAATCAGAGACTATTGACTGAGCATGTTCTTCTGGAATTGACGGTGTCTTAAACGAACTGCTTCTCATATTCTTGGGGAGAAAAGTATTGACGTAATAATAAGCCTAATTTAAGCTAATATGATATGAGAACTTCTTCGTCATCAGTATGAACAAGGAGAAAAATACACCTTTCAATGTATCCCCTTGCGAGACAGAATTGTGGGATTTAAAAACTCTGATTATTATAAATGTATGACGCATTGTCAAGCTTTAAAAACTTTTTACTTTGAAAGTATTTCTAATTGATGAATCAATAAAAAATGAAGGATATTGATAGTCACAACGCATGGTCAGAAATTTTATTATTGGTGAATATTCCTATTCCTATTTTCTTTTCTACTCAATTTTATTTGATTCATATATCATTATCACGCTGTAAAATCCTATTTGTATTAATAAATGCATTTCTAATCCACAGTCTTTTCTCCTAATAATAATATATCTACGATACGTGCTATAGAAAGCGACAAGTATTAATTAAATCTGTTTCACTTATTTTTTAACCGCCATATTAGCCCGCTATAGAAACTAAGTTTTTCACTCAGAAGCGGATCCACAAACTGTTCTTTATATCAATGAGTTCCGAAATAAAATTGTGATTTTTGTCTAAACTGAGAGATCAATCAGTTCAGATGTTTCTAAGTTCGCTCCCATCTCACTCCGCTAGAGCAAAAAGACGACTATATCCTATTGATTGAGACCTGCAATAAAATTCTTTCACTAGATCAAAAAGTGCCAAGAGCAATATCTGCACTAAAAACAGCTAGAGCCTACACAGTTTCAGAAGGATCTAGGCGCTAAACCATTGCTTAGACACCATAAAACGCTGCTTTGGAACGATACCCAATAACCATTAACTTTCACGTCACATGGATGCTCGGATCGGTAATCGCGCCCAAGGCAGAATATGCCAACAACTTTAAATTAAACTTATCCTGACTAGAGTTTTCTAGGAAAACACACTTGAGTTGTGAAAATTAGAATCGTCAGAGCAGACAAGAGTCCTCTCTTTCAGCTGAAACTATACTTTATACAATGATATCATCAGATTTTAAAATTTCATGATAGATGTATGGACCAAACCCTTCAATAATTGTAACTCTTTGATGTACAAAAAGACTATTGACTATTTTTTAAAACGAAAATTCTTTTCCATAATTGCATCTTTATTAAGTGACCATATACTACATAATAGTGAACATATAGTGATATTTATTCTCAAAAAACCTTGTTTATATTATAGTAACCACTTTCAAAAACATATTAAATGGCCTCTTATTGAAGTATAAAGTACCACTGGAAGATTTAAATGTCGATGAAGTTGCTGATCTTCTTTACACTCAAAAATTGGAAGCATTAACACATATAGAAGAATTGATGATGGAAAAAGATTATACTTTGTTTCACAAGGAATTCATTGAAAATTCGGATATTAACTATATTTGGAAAATAAGGAGCATCTTGACAGGACCAATCGACGAAAAATCTATTTTCAATAAATTTAAAAATGAATTGAGATTACTATGGACGAAATGCAAAGTTGCTAATGAATTGGATTTTGAGCACATGGCACAACAATTGTTCGATGGAAATATGGAAGTTTTGGAAGAAATAGAAGAAAACTCATTAGAAAAAGATTTTCATGATTTTAAACGAGAACTTCTAGAAACTGAAAGGTTTAAAGAATTTTGGGAAATCAAAAAGCCATCAAATTCTACTGATTACAGTTTTACCGAATTCAAGACAGAAATGATTAAACTACTGGAATCCGAAAAACTTCAATACAATCCGGCAGATCATGAATCACTTCTGAAAAATCTTTATGAAAATCAAGAGAAGAACATTGCCGATTTTTTAAAAAATATTCTGATTCCTAAACGAATTAAACAACTTCTTGTAAGAATGCAATCAAATGAAAAACTGAAGACTGTTTGGAAATCTAATATGTTAATTTTTCACAATATAAAATGTTTATTAGAACAATATATCAATTTAACCGATGACAATAATGATCTTACGAAGAAAATCATTGCAGAATTATGTGTGAATTCTCAACAAGGAATGAAGTTAATCGAAGGCAAATGTACACAAGAAAAATTCAGTAAAATTAAAACCGACTTGTATGCTAACAAAGAGATAAGAAGTAAAATATTTCATGACGAAACTAAAATTAATGAACGTAATCCAGGTAACCGATTAGAATCAATCAAGTAGCTTAAGAAAGATGTGCTAATAAGAATGAATGGAAAGTATTTGAGTGTAGCGATCAATGAATGTAGGTCCGGATGTTGAGGCATACGCTTGGATACACATATGTGTGCAAAACCCAGATGCAGATGTCGAAAGCTACAACCCTCAGATTTTTGTGAGGATGTCAAATACTGCATTTATTCCAAATTAAAGAGGCATCCCCTTCTGCTAGAAAACCGTCTAATATTGGTGAAAAAACATTCAAATTCAGCGTCAAGTATATTATTCAGAGAAAAAGTGCATTACTAGATACGGGGTTTCCATTTGAAAAGGATAACACGAGAAAGAGCAACTTGAACGACATATGTGGTTGAAAAATCTGAGTCAAGCGCCCTGAGATACTACCAATTCCTAAAATTGGAAAGGTGATTATTTTAAACAAAAGATTTTATTTAGATGGTATTTGTCAATAATTGATTAAATTTAATTGAATATCAAAGAGTTTCTAATAGATTATAATAGAGGAAAGATCCTGCCTCAAATAAATCTTTTTTTGACAGATCTACAACAGAATTTAATGTGTCATAAGAAAAATAAATGGCTTTATGACTGTCTGAAAGTAAACCAGATCTTTCTTATTATCCTATTTCTTTTGAGAAAAAAAATTACAATATTTGTAATTAATGTTCTTTTCACTATCAAGCAGAGATGGGCACGGTTCGGGTTTTTTAAAATTTAAACCGAACTGAAACCGACATATCTTAAATCGAACCGAACCGAATAGGAAAATTCTGAAACTCCACTGTAAACAATTAAAACTATGTGATTTTTATTTGAACTCGCTCATCTTGTTCTGGATGATTCTTATCTATTGTATTTATGTTTGTGTAAATATACATATTTTTAGTTATTATTTTATTTACCTTATGCATGTCCAAAATAGTGAGGTTTGTATATGTATCGCACAAAAAGGAAAATAAAAAACACTAGGGAGCATAAATAAATATGAAAACAATACAAAAATATCAAGGAAATTTCTCAAAAGAAGTCAAAACTATCATTTCTCGATCTTGTTTAACTTTTTTGAGCATTCTTTTTATTAGAATCAATGCACTTGAAGCGGATGGACACTTCATAGGTCTTGGTTGTGAGTAGGGTTGGTACTTTACGTTTTAAACTTTTGTAAATTAAATAAACTATTTACCAAGTTAAATAGTAAAGAATTTATTCAGTTTACTTATTTATTTTTTGAAAAAGTAAAGTAAATGTACCACTCTTAATTGTGAGTGTGATATCTCGATAATTTTTCATCGTAAAATAATTATTTTTATGCCACAGGAACCAAAACCAGATTCTGAACCTGCTCATATGAAAGAATACTTCATCGCTCTAAGAAAAATTTTAGTAATGATGGTTACAAAATCAAATATTAAAAACGTTCGCTTCATGTGCATGTCCTTAACACGAACGCCAAACAATAAAATGTTATTAAGCGAGCAATCTAGATACGAACAATGGGAAATGAAAAGACTAAAATATTTATCTATTCCTGCGTACAGACTTTCATGAAATCTGTTATAATATATATCATTCGATTCTTCATCTTTAGCTGAGTCATTCACTACCGATTCAACAAGAACATGTGTAACTAAATTTGGAAAGATACATTTTCTTTGACCTTAGGAAAACATCAAGTTTCTGGGTTTATTCATACGGTTATAATAGGTAGCGGAAATCTAGCTACACCATTCGATAGAGCTGGTCGAATTTTAGTTCAAACAAGAATGAAACTCTTGTTAAATTCTCCAGGGAGAATGGCTGATGAAAATAGTCGCAACGGATGCTAACTTCACCTGTGTAGAAAATATATGAATATCTTCATTGCTAATTACAGCATCCGTTGAATCGCCAATTTAGTTTTTTTCGTATCCATAAACTAATTTAAACTACGTCGAATTAGCTAAGAACAGAACAGAACAGAACCGAACCGAACCAAACCGAAACCGAAATGTATTTGAAAAGCTGCGAACCGAACCGTGCCCATCTCTGCTATCAAGCTATAAGGAGTTGAAGCATCGATGATCCAAAAACGATTTCGGGATCATATTGGACCCACCATGAAAAAATTGAATTGCAATAATGTACAGAAGAAGCTTGCAAAAAATAGTCTACGCTCAATACTGATTCTCACGATAATTAAATAAATTCAAAATGATTTAGGGTGCCTGGTCCTTAATCTGACATACTTCCGTTAAATCTACCCACGTGAATGAATCCAATACCGAATCCTATCGGATCCTACGATCCGATGAAATCTTATGGAAATCCGGGTTGTGGAAACAGTAACAGATCCGATGGAAGAAACCTATTTTCTTATTTGTGTACGAGTTAGTATTTAATTCCAATAGTGGAGGCCTGTTTTATCATACGATGAAATCCAATCGGATTCCGATAGTAGGATTCGATAAAATCCAACACTAGGGATCCGAATCTCAGATCGCAACCAGGAATCCGATAGGATTTCATCGGATAAGAGAAACTCTGATAGAAACATGATCGGACCCAACGGTCGGAATGATCCTCCTGGGTAGTGCCTTTTTTTCAGTTTTGCGTATATTCATTCAACAGACGGGATGCTTTCAGAGTATATAAAAATATTGAAATCAAAGTATTTATACTTAGTAAAAAGTCTCAAAGAACAATCTGAATCACAACCACGCTCAAAAATTTCTGTATCGAGTTACTCAAGCGTAAAACACTTTCTCAAATCTACAATTACAAAAAATTAATATAGAAGTTGTGAGAGTACGAAAAATCCATCTCTGATAGCATTTTATCCTACTGAATCCAATGGAGTTGGGATTGTAATAAACTAAAGCAAAATTCAAACTGTCAATCCAAATGATAGTTAAAACTCTGAGTTACCCATTCAAATTGGAAAGATTTCGTCCAAAATCCTAACCCTAAACTTCGATTATACCCCTCTGGTTGGGTACTCCGATTAACTTGTCATACAACACCACACATGACCGTGAGGTATAAGATAATTTAGAAGCAAGTCCACCTCTGAATAGGTATGTCCATTATTCCCAAAGATAAATTTATTAAAAAGACAATGATCCCATAATAAACTATTAAAACCTTCTCTTCTTATAAAATAACAAGTCGAAATCATTTGGAGTTTTTCCTTTCTTCTGCATATTATCTATTTTGGTATTTTTTTATTGCGTATTAAATCGCTTGGTGCATAAGCTTCTTGATATTAGTAGCTAATCTGAAATCTTCTAACCAAATACTCTTGAAAAAAACTTGAAATCAACTTTTATTACTATTTTATCTACTAACTGTATCTAGTAGCCCTTGCTGAACTATGCTAACCATAGAAATCATTTGTTTTCATGGCTTCTTTCTATGAAGATTAATCATGTTTAGTTAATTTTCGTCGTGGAATCCAGTATTAAGCGACAAGACTGTATTAACTGAATACTTTGCCCATATCAAGATGTCACTAAGACTATAGTTCTTATGAAAAATTTTAGAATATCTGAGCTATGTCTTTCTGATACAAGGGAAAAATACGGAATCATCGTGTGTTGCATTTTATTTGATTATAATGTTCAACGTCGTCGCCATGATTATTCACGCACAATCACATTTGTTTTCACCACTTATAAAAATATTTTTTCGATTATCTTTTCCAATAGAATTGATAATCTTGCTTACGCTGTGGCCAAAAGATTGTGAGTTACTCGATTAGTTAGATTCTCATCGATTAGATTGAATAATCAGAAACTATATGTTTACGAAATCTGAAGAATTTGGTGGCAGTCGAATAATCTTGATATCTTTCGATTCGAGATAGTTTGAAAGATATTTATGGATATGTGCTTTCGCATTATGATGATGCATTTTTATGCTATATGCATCATATCTTGGCCTTTTCTTTCGCATATTTTCGATAAGAGGTTCTCATCACTTAGTCATGCAATAATGATCATCGATAATCTACCCGAGATCAAAATAATTAAGTGAAACATGACCAATCATTTTGAAAAATATGTACCATAAAGTTTTTGGAGCAAAACAACTATGCCGAACAATAGTAGGCAGAATGTCTGCAATCAGTATTCAGGCAACGTTTGCTGATTTTTCGACCAATTCTTTTGACAAGGTCGAACCCAGTCACTCATTGAACTACAACCAGTAAATTAGGCACTCAACTAGTGGCAATTTGTTTCAGCTACAGACGATCGAAAATATATCATTTAATGTTGTGACGACAGATACCAGTCTTCATTTGTATTCATCAACAGTAAGATGAGGATCATCAAAAATAAGATAACGAACTTCTTCAATACTTACAAATGTTGTTTCAGTTACAGGTGGTTGTAGATCTCCAATATCTTCCCGTCTTTCTTGAAACCATCTCGACCATTGGAAACTGTTTTATTATATAAAACTTGATCAAACATAACTGAGTATAATCCATCGGGAATTGATTTCAGTTGAATGTTAAGTACAGTATGGATCTTGATGTAGAAACAAAAAGTTTTCCTACTCATCGGATTTTTTTATGCGATAATATCACCCGACAGATGTTGCCATAATGCAAAAATCTACAGCACACTTAGTAGTACTTAGATCTTTGACTACAGCCTTTTCTCATGCTTTCTGTGTTGTGAAATAATATCAAGACCTTGGTTTTGGAATGTTCTACATATTATGAATATTAATAAATTTTGAGTGCGACAAGCATTCATATATTCTATATTTAAATCGAATAATTAATATGAAAGAGTTCAATGTTATGTATTATATTCTTTAATGACATTGACTCTTATATTCTAGCAACCGAAGATCCTCAGAAAAACGCGGATGATATGTGCCATGACGTCTCATGCATCATCTGGCTTGATGCTAATCTGAAAGATAATGAGATCAGAGATACAGAACAAAAACTGGGTTCTGTGTCTAAGAATTTCAAGAAGTTTCAAGATAAAGAACAATGTCAGAAATATATTGAAGAGCAATCAGTCAAAGATCGACTAGTGATAATNGCTAGTGGCCGATTGGGACAAGAAATAGTACCTTCTGTTCACAATCTTCGACAGATTATTTCAATTTATGTGTACTGCATGGACAAAACCAGAAACGAACTATGGAGTCGTAAATTTGAAAAAGTAATTAATATTGAGATGAATAATTTCGATTGCATTTTATAATTTTTGTACCGGTAGGTAAAAGCTGTTGTTGTACAGCGTGATGAACTTATTTCTCGAATTAAAACTGATCATCGAAGTCGGAAAACAGAGGAAAAGCCAACGTCGATCGATATTTCCACTACAGTTACTGGCGAAGGTAACTCAGCAATAAGTATGATAGTTCAGTTTATTATTCCAGAAAGAATGGAGTTGTGAGTGTGTATGTTGTCTCTCGCCAGACCAACATCAGCACAAACTTCAGCTTTTGGTCTTGTATCAGTGAGGAAGAAATCACACTATAGTGAAAAATGCAGAGTGGGGTTACTTTCGAAAATATTTCATGACGAACTCATTCAAAAATAGTCTGTACAGATCTACCTTAACCTATGCAACATTGGGCAAAACAAATCTGAGTGGATTGCGTAGGGTTCTGACTATATACAGTTCTATTTAAACATAAACAATGACTGAAGGATTTTTTAAACTAATAATATCAGTTTTACCGGTGCACTAGAAGGGTTTTGAACTGAACAGTGCATACTTAATTTAATGTCTAATCAAATATCGGTTATCTTTTGTCGTGTAACGCAGGTATAGATAGCCATAAAATACAGTAGTAAGATATTGCCAAGACTTATTCTAATTTTTTTCGAGTCAACCATATATAAATGTTGCAAGTCATGCATGGATCAGTCTCAAATGGATTATACTGGCTGTTGTTTGGACAGCGCAGAATTTCAATAAAACATCGAAAACACCAGGTTGCTATGTTCTAATTAGGAATGAAGTGATGATCTTCGATATGATGAATAAGATTGGAAAGACATCTTAGGTAATCCTTGTGAGCATCCACTGGATCATCCTCATAAAATCTATTATGTATCCGTGTCATTCTAATCGTTTAGCTACTAAGATATTTGAATTCAAATGAAGTACGTTCGACCAATTAATGTTCATATTTCCTTGAGTTTGCAAGAAATCCTAAAACTTCGACGTCTTTTTTTGAAGTTTTTCTTACATAGGTTTTCAAATATTTTCAATTGATTATGTATCTCTTGATGGGTTATCTGTTTCATTTATTTCTACTCTTTCTTCAAGAAGAATCTATGAATCAGGATGTACGTGAAATAAAGATACCATCTAATCCCAACACAAGTTCTCACATCTATATCCTACGAAGATGTCCGTAACAATGTCGTGGATATCTTAACTTTCCAGGAAGAAAAGAAACATTTGATTGCAAAGTCAAAACTTTGTTTCTACTTAAGAAATTTATGAACATCGAAGTGCGTATGATTTCCTTCCTTTGTATCCTTTAAAGAATAAAAGTATACTTTAGACATAACGAAAATATAGTAAGTCACACTTGAATGATTCAAAATTTTATCAAATGATCATAAATACAACACAAAATATACTAATACTTACATATATTCATTTCTAAACAACTTATTGTAAAAGTATAAAAAGTAAATAGTTTAACAAATAATTATTCATGTGTTTTCATGACTTAAACACCAAGGTATCTGAGATGAGACTGAGCCGTTTGTGAATATCGCACGATTTTTGAGGATTTTAATATTTTGTAAGTTCCTATCAATCTTTTACTGTCCAAGAAGCAATTCGAACTCTTGAATGATACCGATAGAAGAGTTCTTTTATTGATTTCATATGACTCTTATACCTCAAAATACACGTACTTCAACTCATGGGATAAAATTTAAATCAAGTTCCATTCATGAAATCGATGTAAAATTAAATGAACTTCATTTTTCGAGGATTTTCTCATCCTAAGTATGATGATTGAATGTTGCAAAAATTGATACCCTTGTTTTTGCAAGGACCGCTAAATATTAGTGATCACGAACAGTTTTAAATTTTGAATATTTTGCAAGTGGTAGGATATACTATGTTGACATTCATCTACTTTTAGCACCACCAAAAGTTTCTAAACCGATAACTGATATAAATGTCCTTCTTGGTCAAAGTGGTACATTATCATTCGCTTGTGATGAAGTCTCATCGCCGACAGTAACATGGTTAGTGATCTGAATGAATTCTAAAAACAATACACAAGTACTTGTTTCTGCCAACTAGGTTCTTCAATGATACGAAATTGACAAACTCTGAAAAATACAAGATCGAATCAAACAAAAACATCTTTACGCTCACCATCAGCAAATGTGATCTTTCTGATGTTGGTACCTATCACGCTCGGATTCAAAACGGCACTGATCACATTACACAAACCGCCAAAGTTAATGTTGGAAGTTAGTAATCTGATCATCTTGTAGGAAAAATATGAAGGACTTCTTATGTTTCTTTAGTACAACCTAAAGTAGAAGCTCCAAAATCAGAAGGCAATCAGTCATGTATTTTCGGTCAAGATACTCAAATTGCATGGAACTTCAGTGGAATCGAGAAACCCCAAGTAGGATGGTTTTTCAATGGCCAACCTCTTCCAACGAAAGATCGCTTTACAATTACTGAGACTGACGACGGAACATCGACGTTGCTGATTCGTCAAGTTGAACTCGCTGATCAAGGTGTCTACTCTGCTCGAGCGACCAATGCTGTTGGGGAAGCTGAAGCTAAAACTACTTTGCGCATCATTTTTATTAAACCTGTCATCAAATTTGATCTCGATGCTTTGCTACAAGCCGACGTAGAGGACGACATAACACTTAAAATTGCTGCAAGTGGAATCCCAAAGCCTGGTATTATCTGGATGAGAGGTAACAACGAGCTCACACCCAATGATCGTATTCAGCAGACAATGTTGACTCACGATGTTGATATCTTCATACTGACTATCTTAAGCATACAACCAACAGATGAAGGGGAATATTCAGCCACAATTTTTAATATCGGTGGATCACTCCAATCCAAAGTGTGCAAAGTCACAATTTCGAGTATGTCATCTTGACTTTTCTTATTCTTTTATACATTTGTCAGTATAGAAGCGCCAGTATTTGTTGTCAAACCACAACCGCAAAAAGTCATGGAAGGTGAGACAGTCTCGTTCAAGGCACAGATCGATGGATACCCGATACCAAAGATTAGTTGGCTTCTCAATGATAAGCAGTTGATAGAGAAAGAAGGCGTTCAAGTGGAATTCGATGCTATGATAAAGCAAGCGAAGTTATCCATTCAAAACGTTGATCTAGAACAACATGCAGGTTCTATTATTTGTCGTCTCGAGAATCTACATGTCTTTCAAGAAGAAATTGTTCAACTCGATGTTCTCGCTGCACCGAGAATACTTGCCCAGTTGCCCAAACAACAAGAGATTGTGAGTGGACGAGATGTCATATTGAAAGTGATTGCACGAGGATCACCACAACCATCTGCTCAATGGTTCTTCAACAATACACCCATTGGACCAGACAATGCATCAGAAGACGTGGTGCAAAACGAATATCAACTATTGATCAAACAGGCAACAGTTGCACAGAGTGAAGGAGTCTATAGAGTCATCCTGAAGAACGAAGTTGATGAGGTACAGTCGACTTCTTGTAAAGTTACATTAGTGGAGCCAGTGAAAATGGCAAAACTGAGTCCTAAATCGGATACTCTTGACTTGAAAATCGGCGAAACATTCGAAATCGCTGTGGATGTAAGTGGTAGGGAAACGCCAAAAGTTCAGCTGAAGAAAAATGGAAATGCAATACAATTTACAATGGTAAAAGAGACACGATACATATTCTCAGTGCCTAGTGTAAAATTGGCAGATAAAGGCGTGTATAACGTGAAAGCAGAGAACAAGATATCGAAGGAAGAGACAACTATCATCCTCAATGTTACTGGTAAGTTAATCTGTATTTCAAGAAAGCTTTTTGCAGGAAACACCGTCAGTTTATTCTTAAGTGATGTGAAATTCCTACTTGTCCTTGATTGACATTGCGTAACTAGTCTGCGGAAAATATTATTTGATAGGCATGAAAGATTTGGTTTAAAGCTACAGTAAAGCGAAACTCTACTTCCCCCATCCTTATTGTTCATATTAGCATGTTGCTCACTCTTCCTAAAGTTTCTCATTCACGAGTTATACTCTATTAAGATGACTAATACATCGAAGTGTTAAATGATTCATTCGAAAATGATGTAGTTCAATTGAGTATGTTTCAATCGTTTGGTAAAGTTTTATTTTTTCCAAGTCTCGTCGTTGAACACATGCCGTGTAATGTCTGGAACAAAAATAAGCTGAATAGAGAAGCAACTGCAACTTTACATCCAGAGAACAGACTTGCGACAAATCTTAATTTAATGAATTGTGGAGTTCTTCATTTGATATTCATTTTTAAGCAATAAAATCCTGTGATGTTTCCTTTTCGTACAACTTAGTTAACTCAGTACTTGATAGTTTTCCTACTCTTAAGTTTTCGATAGATTTAATTCACCATGGATGTACGGTTTACCTGCATGACCCAGAAGTGATTCAATGAGATGTTTGGTGGCATCCATTACGCTCCTTCGTCAAGAATGTTTTTGTCGTGTGAATTGCTTGAAGATTCATTTGCGAAGGAAAATTTTGAGGAAAGTCACTTAACTTATGGATAATATAAGCCGGTGCACATCATATGGACCAAAGACTAATTACAACATTGCTAGCTTCAAATATTCTCATCATTCCAGAGTTAATAATTTCCATGTTACTACTACGTAAGTTCTATAGAGCAGCTATAAAGCAAATGGATCTCTTTCCTTAGTCATGCTTACCTCAAATAGTCTTGTACATTGAAGGTATCCTGATAGTCTTGAGAGAGTGAAAAACATATCTATGTCAAACCTGCGACAGCACTATTCAATTCTATTTGATGCAACTACGACACCCTGGCATCCATACTGTGATTATTGTCAAATAAATTGGTCTCTATCTGGTGTTAATGCACACGGCGCTGGATTTGAAAGAACACACTACCCTATTGAAAAGTGCTTTCTAATTCCAAGGCTTCTTTAAAAATTCTAAAAAATCGGCTTAATACAGCTCTGATATTTTCTTGTTTGAATATGTATCTAATGAAATATGTGATGGGTTATTTTATTGAAAGACAATGTGTAATGAGTTTTGAGCAATATAGTGATAGAATTGTATCTAGATTATTGGCCTCCACTATCCCATAGACAATCACAAAAATTGCAAAGACGTCTGTAGATTCATCGAAGGAAGCGAGAGGCATTTCAATATACTATTTATTTAAATCGATGGTGGACAGTGGTAGATTTGATGAAGGCGGCAATGCAGAAAGAAAATGACTATTCTTCAAACTTTCCATAGTAGGAAATCATACTAAAACTTTTATTGTTAAGAACGAAACTTAACTTTCACCAAAATATTGGACCTACGTTTTATTGGAAAAAGAGAGAGGGGTCTAAAATGTGTTGAGATTTGATAAAGTAATTCCCGAAAATTCCTTTCACAAAAGTAGTTTTGATTCATTATGCCGAACGTGAATTATTAATCTGGCAGTCATGAAAACTTATGGTTCC